>CAJUYI010001211.1:11595-38727 GCA_910591695.1 Galerucella pusilla
ACAAAAAACAAAACAATGATGGCAGATGGGATGGCATACAGATAACTGAAATAATGGCTGCAGCATGTCACATCAGCATTTTATTATACATCTGTCACTATTATTATTGGTGCATATGAAAATTTCTTAATAAATCTAGTAGCTAGGACCGCTCAACTAGATATATCTAAAGTCCCTGCTAATGACATTTTTATCCCCAAATTTAATGAAAAATCTTAATTTTGCAAAAGTATGTACTCGGGAAGTGCTTATATTACTCATAATGTGAAAATATAGTTATTTCGAAGTCCACAAGTGATGAAAACGACCTAGAACACAGACCCCCATTTTAGACCTAAAAATTTTTTAGTGGTAGTACTAACGGACTCCCTCATTGATTGTTGCTTCAAAATTATATATTTGTTCAACTTGCAGTTCCCAATAGAGTCCTGTGCAAAAGTTCATATACTCAGTGAGTATTTGGAAAACAATAAAAATGTATAAGTTGATAATATTTTTTTGTTATATAACTCATTTTCCTATTATCATGCTTTGCATATAAACTCAAAAATACAAGACTCTTGATCATTTCACTTTAGTAATACTCTTGATAGTATAAATTTTGTAGCTTCTACATCGTATAATTTCAGGGGATTTCACACAGTAAGAGCAGGAAAATATATTGAAAATTTTACAAACGGCATCATAAGTGATATGATTTTTATTAAAGTAGGTACATAAGGTGGGTCAAAAAATGTTTTCTGTACCAGTGAATTCTAATAGCGATAAAACGATGTTACCTATTCTTTTATAACGCCCTTTGAAATTTTATAACAATCGGATATCATTATCAGCCTCCGGAATAACATATAAGATTCACAAAATCAAGAAAAACAGCGTACTCATAAAAATTTGTTACAAACAAATTTCGTTGTATGCGTCAATTCTAATAGTGATTGAACGATAATGCCTATTATTTTATAACGCCGTTCAAAATTTTATAACAATTGGATATCATTATCTGTCTCCGGAATAACATATGAGATTCACAAAATCAAGAGAAACAGTGAACTCATAAGAAATAGTTATCCAAGAGGAGCATATTTCTCTTATAAAAGAACCAGACTCTAAATTTTTGGGTTATATTGCGCCATCTTCTGGTACATCCAAAGCTATAGAAAGTACGATGGCCGATTATTTTTCAAATGAGGGAATGTCTTTCGAACATTTGTTAGCTATCGGTTGTGACAGAACAAACGTCATAATACTGAAAAAAGTGGTGACATTATGCGGTTACTTGAAACGCGGTTAAAAAAACCGTTACAGTGGATAATTCGTTTGCTTCATATGAACGAGTTGCCATTTCGACATTTGTTCCAATTCGTCTATGGTGCTACAGCTGGACCTCAGACATTTGCAGGTACCATATTTCATTTTATGACATTCCAACGATATGATAGTCTACTAGAAATGGAATCCAGTGAAGTGCACGTTCCAGGAACGGTTTTTATTGGGATAGCGCGTTTTTTCGCTTATATTGGAAATGTTGTTAATAAAACGCGTTTCTTGATAGTTTTTTTGTGTATGAATATTTAAGTTTTTGAAATATGTATACTCAGTTTTGTGATTTTGTGTATTGAAATGTGTATCGATTAACAACTATTCAAATTATAAATCATAAGAAAGCCTGGATAAAAACTTATGATGCTATCCTGATAACGCAGGTAATTGATTATTGGAAATTTCTCTTTCTAACATTGGTAACCAAATTTGACTACATTCGGCTGAAATACTAGCTACACATTTATCTGCATTTAGTTGTAATCAAGCACTTTCTTTGATTTTCCGTCTTTTATTATTGGGTTCTTTTAATATTATTTTCGATGAATCCCATTGAATTTGATGACCCTCTTCCCAAGCATGTTTGCAAATAGCTGACTTAAAGAACTCCCTATCTTTGATGTATTTTTTGTGTTCGTTTATTCGTACTTTCAATGGTCTAGAACAAAATTTACATTGAATTTCTCTCGCGTTTCCTTCGTTTTTGCTTCCCTTCTCATATTTTTCATTTGAGCTGGAAGTTGATGGTTCACATAAGATGGAAGCTGCTCAAGATTCTTTTTGAAGCCAAACAGAAAACTCGACCAAAGTAGGCATTATACAATTACTAGGTTTCCTCACTTCTCTGGCCCACTGGGACCGTATGTGCTCTGGTAATTTCAAAACTAACTTGGAAATAAGTTGATGATTATTATAAGCTTCGATTTCCAAAGATTGAGCTGTTACAGTAAGATTTTGAACCAAGTTGGCAAATTTAATTAACGTTATTGGATAACGACTATCTGCAGGGGGTAGTTGTCTAACCTCATTCATCATGGATTCTATTATAAATTCAGGATTACCAAATCTTCTTTCAAGTGTGTCAAGGATACATTGTAAGTACGAATAAGGCTTTAACACTATCTAAAGTTTCATATCGTGAAGCTTTCTGTAAACGTAGGTACCATATTTTCTCCTCCGTGGAATGACAAGTTTCTGTCGATCTTTCAAATAATGTGAAAACATAGACCATTCTTCAACATTGCCACCAAATGTTGGAAGATCTTCACCAATCACAGATCTTATGGACACTCTATTACAATTTTCGGTAGGATTGTTTTCAGATACTGACTTGAATGCATTTGTCATAGTTCGAGTAGCATTTGAAAATTCATTTGTTATAACTTGAGTAGCAGCTATAAACTCTTTGGACAGATGACCAGCTACTGAGGGTAACAGCTCGGGCAGCTTATTTCTAGAACTAAGACGGTCGTACATGTCTTGTACTGATTCACTAACTTGAGAAAATTTTTCATCTTCCAACCACCATTTCACTTTATCATAAGCACAAGGTAACTCACCCATTGGGATAGCAGCAGCTGACTTGTTACTTTTGCTAGAAATGCTACGACTTTCTAAGCTCCTATAATTTTATCTTTATCCATGGCTTTCCGATTGGGTAATGTTCTTACTGCTTTGAATTTGTTTGAATTCTGTTCATCAATGTTATCAATAACTATATTAGATTGAGAGTATCTAATTGGCGGCACACCTGCATTAGATCTATGTGTTCTTCTTGACTTCATTTCGTCGACTGACATATTGTAAGTAGTCTAAAGTTATTTTATTCTCGGCAAGACTGAGATGAAACAAATGAATAAAATGAATTCTTATCTTCGAAAAACCATAATGTTTATTGAAAACACCTAAAAGGCAATTATTATTATATCTTTTTTCAAGATTACAAAACTGACACTCAATAAAATTATATTGACATCTAATCAGAACTTTTTCAGTATCTGAGTATCTTCAAGAGAATCTGAACTAATCACTAACAAGGAAATAGCTGCAATTATTTCTTTTTGAAACAGAGACGTATATCGAGCAAGGCTGATGAGTTTTATATTTCTAGGTCCGTTCATACCAGCCTCAGTGACAGGATTTATTTGAGAACCATAGGTGAAACATCTTATGTCCCAGGATGACCTGGATGCATCACCTGTTGCCTGGATGGAATGATATCCAATCGCTTAGTGAAAATTTTGAATCAGTATGTCCTCCTGGAACATTATTCGGAATTGATATGCACCCCTAAAAAACCTTTATCGTTGATTTCGCTCTCACGGAAAGTTCCATAGGAAGAATGCCAATGAGTGCTCCAATTGATGCTGTTGCTGTTGCTGTTGCTGTTGTGTTGGTGATACTTGCTTGACTTTGAATGGCAGTTGATATTTACTGCAAAAGACACTTTTGTCTTCCTCCACCAGACTATGGTTCCTGGGGCTATACTATTGATTACGTCTTCAATGCGATGTTCCGTTTCTTGTCGCTTGGTTGGTCGAGTGTGATAGATCTTCCCCTTACTTGAAATTCTAGATAAGTTGATTATTGAGATCTATCTGGCAATGTCAATATACTTTTCCATCCAATCCATTAACGTTGATATATCGAATTTAAATAATATTCCGACCACCTGTTAGAGTGCGCGGGATACCCGTCATGCTGGAAGTTCTTGGAAGTTCGGGAAGTGGGAGGGGGTGAGTATTTTATGGTAAATAATGGTAATAATCTTGATATCTGGCAAAACTACAAGTCCTATGGAAAAAAGTTGGCTGGCAAAGGTGTGGGTAATAAAAAGATCTACTACTTTTGTATACCCAATTTTTTCACATAACCTAAAAATTTATGTGAAAAATTGAAATGGTTTTTTATTTTTATTTATTTTGAAAAAAAAAAAAAATTCTCACGAAATTTTGTGAAAACTTTCCTTATTATATCCCAAATACTCTGTAAATCATTAGATTTGGAATATTCATTTTTTCACCTTATTTTGACTCAAAAAAGCACACACATCAAGATGGGTGAAAAAGTTTTATCTTTTCATATTCAGCTGAAAATAAAAAATAATCCATTTGCTTTTTGTTCTAGAGAGATTCCTACAATTTATATTGATCGTTCCTTTCTCAATACATGCCTACACTGATAAGTCCTAAAATATATTACAGCTCTCTATCTCAAATAAACGAATCGCTATTGCGTGAGCGAGCTAGTGAATCTATAATGAGAGATAAAACAGTCGTTTCAAGGAAATGTGAGAATAGGCGAATAATAAAAATAAATAAATTCACGATCACACCAACCTATCAATAGGGCAATAAGACTTCAATTGCATATGAAGTCCACATGCCTAATCGAATTAAAAAGTCGGCAAGGTAGAAGAACTTGTAATTTTACACGCCCAATTTCTGCCCAGATGTCGTTAAATTTCTTGAGAAATCAAAATTTGCGAGGAACTCCTTTGTTCTTGTCCTTGCCACTTTGTTTAATTATTAAATTTGGGAGAGGACGACTACTTTCCTTTAGTTTTGAAAGTTTCTCAAAATTCAGTTCACTTTTAGCTCTCCAATTTTGTACCATTTGCACCACAGACGTGAGAAAAGTTGTAGAATGAAATAACACCAATAATTTGAAAAAAGAACTCAAGAAACAAAATAATAACAATAACAGCTTAGTACGCCAGAACACAGCTTATTATTTCGCTTCGAATATACTTCTTTGAATCAAAATTTAGCAAGGACCTCCAACCCCTATACTCATCTCTTTTCTGATCGTCTTATAATCATCCGACGTAAGTCGATTCAAATACTTATTCAATAATATTTTCAAATTATTTTCAATGGGAGATCATTGGGTCACTGACCTAATGGAGTAGCCGCCACTGGTTGGAAATTTGAATAACCATGGGATTATATTTTTGAATGATTTGTTTTATTTCCTACAATTTCCATCCCCCAAGAGCAGACAATCGAATTTTCATAAGAGATACATTTATTTGTGGAAATGTCCATATCATGGACATGTGTTTTCACAAGGGATTCTTTCGCAACAGCGGCATCGGAGTAGAGCGAAAGAAGCGGTTAAAAAATCGAAAGCAAAAAACAATTGTCACAAGAATATTTTGATAGCGCTTATGAAAAGACGCGTTATCATGTTTTCGTATATTTAGTTATCGCAATACATACGTAGAAAACAGATTTTAATATTCAATATTTTATTTACTGAACGTAAAGCCAAAGTACAATTTATTCAAAGTTGAAGCGTCCAGTAAAGGGCGCTGAAAGACTCTCGCTATATACCCATCAAAGGCTTGTGCCAGCATCAATTGTCAGAAATTTCACAATTCACATGGGCGTTCAATAATATCTTAAGTATTTAATTCATTAGTAATAATTGTTTTTTACCATGAACGTACAATAAACTCTTTATGAAGGGTGAATTCATTTGTAATTGTTTTTATATTATGTTCATACGATGAAATTTTATTAAGGAGAAACATTTTCGAAAAGGGTTTATTTATAACAATGTCAATTCACCATAGCGTATGATATTTCTTTTTCATTTAGGGTTTCACTTTTGTTCACAGTCCGTATGACTACACGCAATTTGAACTACTACTTTGCGTTCCTATTGGTAGACAAAAATGATGGGATGCCAAGTGCAATTTCTACCAATACAAACGCAGAACGCCTTTGGCTGTCAGGAGAAGATATTGTTTTTATTTTACGTTAATGAAATTGAAACAGAGTTCAGATACATCAACTTCCATAAAACTATTACCCTTATTAACAACAAACTAAACTTTCTTGAAAGTAGGAGATACATTTATTCAACAACTGAAAACAACTGGGGTTTCCCAACGAACCATTACGTTGTAACCTTAATGAAAGAACAATGTTCCTTTCCAGTAGATGCTTCCAAATCTGAAAGCCAATATGTTTATTTGAGAGCTTACTGATGTTTCACCTTGTGTAGCTTAGTTTTGAATATAAATGTACAAAGTAGTAGAGGGCGCCGAAAGACTCTCGATATATACCCATCAAAGGCTTGTGCCAGCATCAATTGTCAGAAATTTTTCACAATTCACATAAGCGTTCAATAACATCTTAAGTATTTAATTTATTAGTAATAATTGTTTTCTACCATGAACGTACAATAAAGTATTTATGAAGGGTGAATTCATTTGTAATTGTTTTTATATTATGTCTTTACGATGAAATTTTATTAAGGAGAAGCATTTTCGAAAAGGGTTCATTTAAAACAATGTCAATTCACCATAGCGTATGATATTTCTTTTTCATCAAGGGTTTCACTTTTGTTCACAGTCCGTATGACTACACAATCTTTTTTTTCCGACCTAAATGCAATTTGAACTATTACTTTGCGTTCCTATTGGCAGACAAAAATGATGGGATGCCAAGTGCAATTTCTACCAATACAAACGCAGAACGCCTTTGGCTGTCAGGAGAAGATATTGTTTTTATGATACGTTAATGAAATTGAAACAGAGTACAAATATGGATGAAATAATACCCTTCTTGGAGTGCGTCATCGATTGTTAATGTCTTTCTAACACATTACTTAGGAAGAAATGGAAAAAAGGCAGGTCTGTGATTAATCCTAATCAAAATAATGAACCGTTTAAATGTATTACAAACGTTAACCCTAATCTTTGACATACAAAAATTTAATTAGTTGATGTTTAGATTACGCTCAAGCTCAACCTATCAATCGAGAGTTTAAAATACTATGAAGGCGTTACTTTCGGAGCGGCAATAAGTCTTACGTCTTTTTTTACTGTCACACTGACAGTTCATGACAGGTCTGTACTTTGTTGTTTACGGTCAATTATTACTTATGAAAGGTGCATATTAATCTCATTGTTTTATTTATATGAATAATACAAAAATATGCATAAATACACGGAAAAACATCAGTATTTTGAAAGTTCTCAAGTATTTTCAGTTAGAAAAAGAAGCTGGTAATTATTAATTTCATAGCCATTTCGAATTTGGCTGAATACAATCCTGATGATCTTATTTATCAAATTTAAGGTTAGCTATATGTCAAAATAGCTAATAAAATAAACGACATGCCGAAAACCCGGATATACGTCACAATCGATGCACACCAAGAAGGGTATTATTTTAACTATACATCAACTTCCATAAAACCATTACCCTTATTAACAACAATCAAAATTCATTGAACTTTCTTGAAAGTAGGAGATACGTTGTAATGAAAGAAGAATGGGCCTTTTCAGTAGATGCTTAAATCTGAAAGCCAATATGTTTATTTGAGAGCTTACTGATGTTTCACCTTGTGTAGCTTAGTTTTGAATATAAATGTACAAAGTTTAATAAAAAAGTTGAACAAATATGAGGATGATACGAACTTGGAGTGACGTTATAAGATTTGGGGCCCTATTCACTAACTTGTGTGAGTGGTCTTGTAGGACCTCTCTTACAATTTAGCTTTACTGCGCATGTCACTCTCCTAAAATTATAAGAAATTTCATCCAGAAGAGATAATAGACTGCTCATATACTCCTATACGAGTACTCTACTGGGTAAAGAGAGTTGTTAGATTTTGAGGGAATGGACTTGCGCACATTGTATTCAGTCATTGAAATAGATAGATAGATAGATAGATAGATAGATAGATAGATGAAGGCAAAGTAGAGGCCAACAATAAACAAAATAAAAATATCATTGAGATTGTAACGTAATAATCACTCGACATGTCATGTAACTTTTTAGTCCTTAAAATAGTAAGAAAATATTAATTTTGGGAGTTTAATTGTTCAGTTTCAGCAGTTCAATTGTTTAGTTTTGTGGAGTTTAATTGTTCAGTTTTTTTAGGTGATCGTTTAGTGTTTGGAGTTTAATTGTCCAGTTTTTGTAGTTCATTTATTGTTTTTGAGATGGATGATGACGATTTGGTGATGCAAATGGTGGTAGACGATGTTTAAGATGAGAATCCTTGGATTGGCCATTTAGGACGCCATTCAATTTTTTTGTTACACTGTTACTGTGTCACTCATTTTCTTTTCAATAAATTATATAAAAGGAACTAAAATCGTATTTTTTCTCACACATTTAATCGAAAAATATTTATGCTGAATCAGATGGTGGTTATGTTTATATTTTCAAAACTACCCAAGTAACACAACAAGCATCGAAGTAGATTTAAAATCGACTTTTGTGTCACTCTTGAAGCTAATAGGCAATTGAAACCGTCCACTAAAGCTTCTACATGTAGCATTCATTACGTAATCGCTGCCTAAAGGGAGCGCGCGGTTTGGCATTAAAGTAGATTTGATAGCTTATTAGCAATTCAACCTGTAGGCCTGAATAGCCATACATTGGCACCAAAAGAACATTTTATTAGATTTGATTGCCAACATTGGCTCTCAAAGCGATATAAAGAAGCAGTCGTTTAGTCTAGAAATGGCTTTCAATGCTTTGAATGATCATGCGCAGTTGAACATTTCTCGTGAGAATGTAATGAAGTTTTGTTTTGGATAAATATTAGATTTATATTGGAAATTTATGCCAACAGTTATGTAGGTGTTCACAAAAACAAACATCATCAACTGTTATGGCAGAGATCTTTCCTTCAATAAATTATGACAATTATTATGGTTTTTGAAACTGGAAAATATCATTGTGAACCATTAGAAATCTCTGCAAACCTTACTTTTCTGTAAAATGTGAATGAAATACTTCCTGAAAACAGAGGGGCCAGTGATAACTGTGAGCAAAATATACTTTATGAATTAAATTATTTTATCATAAATTACGGTGTTGCCATATTCAATTTTTATCAATGAATTATATACATCGAATTGAAATTGAAGTTTTCTATAGTATTTTTAGTTGGATTGATTGATAATATTATATTTGATGGATATTGATTTACTTTCCCAGATTTTCTGAAATTTGTATCCCGGTTAAAAATCAAATAATATCCTGAACCAGATTATTTGCATATTCCATGCTTATACTATAAAAATAGTATCATATACCTATCAATATATAGCTTTAAAAACTATGGCAACATTGCTCATTATCGTGAGCAAACGGTTCGGCCATGTCTTTATTGTATTTAATAAGCATTTTTCTATGCCAATACGAAGCTTTATGGAATTAAAAACTAGATAGCTGTTTGTATTGCTTTGTGAAAGCTTTCAGAATTATAAAGTTGAAGAAAAAGAATATTATTGTGATGTTATGTTTTGAGTAATAGATTGTTTTATAGGTCATATTTTATAATCATTTCCCAATAAAAAATGAACACCTTTAAATTTATTGAGACCTTAGAAAGTGGAGATAAAATTTTGTGTGTTGTTCCTGAGGCATGGGATAGGAACAACAGCAACAACAAATTTTCCACCAAGACGTAGTGGTATCAGCCTGTAAAGAAAGAGTCCCACGACAATGCCATCAATAAAGAGACGTGGTCCAAGAACCAGGAAGGTGATCTGTGTCTATCGTTATTTCGTTGTAACTTTTAGCTGCGCTACTACTTTTATGTAGGTACACGCCTGTAATACGCACCTGCTCGTCCAAATTTCCGTAGTTTTGTGATTTTCCATTTATTTTTAATCCAATCTTTTTCTCCATGATCCATAATGATTTCTGATGAAATATTATGAAACCTTTTAACTGGAATTAAGATTTACAATCGCATTGAGGTTAGCAATACAGTAGGAAATTTTTTGGAATTCATTTCCATTTAAAATCCAAATTAATTCCAATACCAAACTTTGTATCATTGCTTTTAAATGGCACTCATTGAAGCACTTAATGGTATTTTATGACCATATAAAATTCCAATTTCGCAATTCATTTTTTGGCATTTTTTTAAGCCAACATTTCTATTCTTTGGCTACTTTTAATGACTTATTAGCAATCATTGCTACTTGGCTGCAATATTAGGTTTCGAAAGAGATTGGACGTCTTTGAAGGAATGCTGAAATAATTCTATAAAATAATGCTAAGAATATGCCAAACTTTAGCATTTTTTCTGGATTATTTGCTTCGATCTAGCATTATTTGCTTGGCAAATGAAATGTGTTACTTGGGTACTAACAGTACATTAGAACTAATCATAGCTCAAATATAGTCACGCCACTTGGCAACGCTGGACAAAATGTAGTAGAAGAGCCTTTAAAGTCCATATGTGAGAGGATGGGTGATGTGTGAGAGAATACTCCTATCGATGAGTAGTCGTGCACGAGCACTCTCACATGCTACAGAATAGACCACGTGTATTATGTGGGCAGTATTTGTCAGAGTGGCTAGCAATTGCTGCTACTGCCGAGGTCAAAACATCCAACGAACAAGAGCCGCAGTTGATTTATTTACTTTCCGAATATTGTTGTTTTCTATGTTTGAGTTGTTTGTGTAGAGTATGGGAATAATTGGAGCCAGGATTTCCAAACGGCAGTGCATTAAATTCGTCAATAGTTGATTTTAGCATGGCGAACGAGTTTTACATGTCAAAATAAGATTGTTCATCAGCAGAAGTATAAATATTTACAACAGCACATGCTTCTGGTTTTGGTTAACTTCTTTCGAACCTTTTCTTTTTCGAATCATGATGTTCGTCTGTTTCCATCTCGTGGAACGTGAACGAATATTGTCATTTGTGCAAGTTAGTACAAAGCACTATTATTTGAGCATTTTGGAAGCACGAAAGCGAAACAAAAACAAATACTCCAAACAACAGCAATAACAAAGAAAATATCAATATCGACGAGGCTAGATAAGACGTCAAATTGGAAAACCGGGGAAGGAAACCTCACAAATCCTACGGAAATAACAATCTGTCGTTTTCAAAACGTAGACTCTTTGACGTAACCAAGGAGGGAAGAGTGAAAATACGGGGACATTTTTTCATAAAATACTCCAACAAAGCAACAACAAAAATTACTGAGAAAGCCCATTTTAATAATAAAACGCACAGATTTCATATAAAATAAATGATATGATCAGAGCTTGAAAACCTTTACATGAAAAAGGTACAATTTTTATCTCAATAGGCTTTTCAGCTCTTTCGCTAAACAATCTTCCAACTTTTTACTGATATTTTTGAAGTATCATTCGTTTTTCAATTTCCCAATAAAGCGAGCCTCAATTCACTAAAGTAATTCGTTATTTATTACAATTGCGTTAACATCTATACACTGGTTAGGTGCAGTTGAGCCATCAACCAACTATCACCAGTTATAATATTTCCCAATTAAAAATCACGAATTAATACACTAGTTAACAACAAAGTTAAGAAGTGAAATTGAACCAGCAGATTCATTGTAAGATCTACTGCACTGGTAAGTGTTAACTTATTTCAACCGTTCCGCAATACATATTGGTTCTTTGGGAGTGGACTAGCTGCACAAGCCAGGAAAAAGATAATTCAACGATGCAAAATGCTTGCATTCGGAAACGGATCCGGTCCAAATCATATCTACATACAACAGCCAAATGTAGAGACAACAGTACCAAGTCAACAGCCTCACTTCCAACGAACAAGCCAAATACCTAACGCCAATATAGTACAACCCCAATACTATTAAACTTATCAAAACCAATTCCTACCACTTCCGACCTACCTTTATTCTGTCAGTCCCCCATCAACACATATTTACAACCACAACCCAAATCCCAACCCCTCACTACCCCCAACAAAACATGATTCAACATGATAAAGCCGATACAACTCAAGAATACTCAGATACGCAATCGTCAGATGAGTCAATGGAAAGCGATCAAGGTGACACTAATGACAAAGATGAAAAAACTCCTTCGTGGCAGCAAGTCCACAACCGAAAAAGAAAACGCGCGAAAATACAAAGAAATAATAATGAACAGTCTACCAAAGCATACAATAGTTTTCAAGTCCTCATAGAGGAAGAGAGCAATCAAACATCTGCCCAGTATAAACCAAGGAACAACGAAAACCCCCGACTCCCACCAATATTTGTCTACGGTGTTGAAAATTTCAAAGCTATGATAGATAATTTCGCTGAGGTCTTAGAAGATGAACTATTATGTAACCACAAAAACACAATCAAACAATACAGTTGAAATAAGTACACACCTTCGATGGATACCTACAGAAAACTAATTAGACATCCAAAAGATACACCACACTCCTGCAACGTGCGCCATCTGTGGCGGGAACCATCCGGCCAACTATTAAGGATGTACAGTCTACAAAGACCTACAATCAAAAACCTACCCAAATCAACAAACAAACAATAGATCATCTCGGAGAGAAAACATAATACATAGCACCATGCCGTCCCAACAAACCATACAAATACCCACTAACTCGTATGTTACAGCAGTAAACAACATAAATAACGAGTCAACCGATAAGCTTACTAATTTCCTTGACGTGTTCAAAACAATGTTTTCATTGTTAATCAATCAAAATAGCATGATACTCAACATGCTTACCACCGTCATTAATAAATTAGCAAAATAATGGCGCCTCCGGATTCTATAGGAATTGCTGCTTGGAACGCCAATGGGGTGAAGAACCACATAAACGAAATGAATCTATTCTTTAATACGAGGAAAATCAATATACTACTCATATCAGAAAGCCATTGTACTACACATAGTACAATTAAAATACCACACTACAATATATACTACGCATACTAATAATTATGACCATATACCATCATGAAATACAACCATACACTACGAACAAAATTCAATCTAGTCTAATAAAAGTCAATACATTTCGATGGCCACTGACCATAGGAGCAATAAACATACAGCCCACCAAGACATACTATAACTGCAGACGAATACAGTGACTTTTTAGGACCACTAGGATCCCACTTCATAGTTGCTGGCGACTGGAACGCCCAACATACTCCCTGGAGATCAAGATTAATCACTCCAAAAGGAAGAAACTTAATGCAAACTATACAGCTATTGAACCTATCAGCTAGAGAGCCAACGTACTGGCCGACAGATCTAAACAAAATACCGGATCTAATAAACTTTGCAGTAACTAGGGGCATATCAGATATACACTTTCATATTGAAAGCGATTTATGTTTAGATTCAGATCACACCGCTATTGTGATAACACTAAGTGCAAACGTTATCTGGAGAACACCACTTTCAAAACTGTATAACAATAGAACAGACTAGGAACAATTTCAACATACAGCGTTGCTGAAAAGTCTCGCACCAAGGGATTATTTTTGAAACGGATAAAGAGGAAGTTATGAAATTCTGCATATTTTAGAGTGAATGTCAAATGTTTTTGACGTCAGCGTTTAGCGTACGGCCGCCATCTTGAATGTTTCTAAATGACAACGCAGGTCGTGTGACCCATCACAAAAAAGCTTATTTTTTCTTTTTCCAAAAATAATCCCAGTGTTAAACTTGACTCATATTATTATGATGAAAACTTAACAAAAATATTAAAATTATAATTTTAATCAAAACTGCGTGTTACAGAAATTTATAAATTAAACAATTATGATTTAAATTGCAAATACTTCATTACAACAAGTGCTCAAAATGCTGGCCATTTGTTTGTTGACAATGCTACAATCTCTTCTCGAAGCTACGAGTAGAATCGTTGATCATTTGTGGAGTAATTCCCTCCATTTAATAACGTATGCGATGCTAATGGGCTTAAGTTAGTTGGTCTGTTTACAGAAACGCGGTCTTTCAGGTAGCCCCAGAGGAAAAAATCGAGTGGTGTCAAGTCGGGTGATCTTGCCGGCCACTCAATTGCACCTCTTCGACCAATCCATATCCGAGGAAAAATTATATTTAAATATTGCCTAACGTCTCTTTGATAATGTAGAGGTGCGTCATCTTGTTTAAAGTATACGTTCATATTAGGAAATAATCCATTTATCTCAGGTATAATTCCATTTTGGAGTAAGTCAAGATACCCACCCACACATTTAGTTTTTGTGGACTGTGTATGAATCTCCTCCATCCAGTGCGGATTACAATCTGCCCAGTACCGACAATTATGTCTGTTAACAGAACCGTTCAAGCCAAATGTGGCTTCATCACTGAATACCAAAAAATCAAAGGAATTGTTTTGCATCCTTATTTTCTCTGTAGGTAACTACTTCACAAAATTGTAATCGTCTATCAAAATCATCAGCCCAATTGTTCAAGATTTTGAACTTTATAAGGATGAAAGTTATTTTATGCAGAATAGTTTGTATATACTGTCTAGAAGTACCGTGCCAATATACTTGTAGATATTTTAGGGTTTTCTTGAACATCTGAAGTTTTACCTTCATCAATTGCACTTTTCGGTCTACCATACCTAGGAATATATTTTACACTACCAGTTTCATTAAATTTATTCACTAATCTTGTCACTGTAGTAGATCTACTTATAGGAGGGCATTCAGGATTTGAATAGTTAAAAAGATAAGTTACTTTGTCATTGGTACGTTTGCGATCACCTTATTAAGATAATATTAAGATTTGGATGCGTTGCTTTTCTGATAAATGTGCCGTTATTCTCAATTTACTTTTAAATTTCGTGCTTATTTGAAATTGGTATCAGTTGTGACAATTTGTACATAAATAATGAACTAATGATGTGGTTGACGTTTTTAATGCCTACTATTGTTTTTTGTTTCATTTCAAAAACCCTCAAGTCCAAATAATTAGTAGGTACCTACGGTATACTTCAATTTAGAAAAATGGATACGATATTTTATAGGACATTTTGTAGTAAAGTGATACATTGGGATTATTTTTGGTAAGAGAAAAAAATAAGCTGTTTTGTGATGGGTTACACGACCTAGGTTGTCATTTAAGATGGCGACCGTTCGCTAAACGTTGATGTCAAAAACATTTGACATTTGCTATAAAATATGCAGAATAGAGTCTCATTCATCGTCCCAGTATTTCATAACTTTCCCTTTATCCGTTTTAAGATAATCTCAAGACTTTTCAGCAACGCTGTATAATAAACACCAATATAAACCTAAACCACAGAATACAGGAACCGCAAGAAGTCGACGAGGCTGTGGAATACTTAACAAATATCATACAAGAAGCAGCCTGGAAATCAACGCCAATAATTCAAAAGGAGACAAATGTAATACACAATATCTCCCGCCACATAAGGCAACTAGTGAGTGAGAAAAGGAAAGCCAGAAGAAAGTAGCAAGCAACCAGGAACCCTGGGGATGAGACAATTCTGAACAGATCAATCCACCGTATCAAGAGCGCCCTAAGTCAAAGCAGAAACGATACTTTTAATTACTACATCTCCAACTTATCACCACAAGATAATACACTATGCAAAGCCACCAATAATTCAAAAGACCCACTGCGTCAATCCCACTATTGAAAAAACTGATGGAAATTGGGCTCGCACAAATGATGAAAAAAGCAACACGTTTGCAGAACACTAAGCTAAAGTTTTCACCCGATTTCCATTGAATAATTCAATAATAGATGTCGAGGTAGAAACCTACTTAGAATCTGCCAACCAACGATCACATCCCCTAAGAACAATTACCCCAACAGAAGTGTACAGAAAAATCCAGTTGTTAAACCCACATAAAGTTCCAGGATATGATCCTAACCGGTAAAGTACTAAAACATCTTCCAAGGGAAGCTATCGTACTAACCACAACAATATTCAATAGAATACTACAATTTAATAATTACCCAATACACAGATAATCATGTTAGCAAAGCCAGGAAAACCTCACCATGAACCCAGCTCATACAGACCAATTAGCATACTACCACAACTATCTAAACTCTTCGAAAGAATCCTCCAACATAGAACTAGCGAAATCATACGTACAGAAGAACTGATTCCAATACACCAATTTGGATTCAGAGAACAACATTTGACAATCCAACAGTGTCATAGATTAGTGAACAATTTCAAGCAAGCAATAGAACAACAAGAATCATCTGCTTCAGCATTTTTAGACCTCCAACAGGCTTTCGACAAAGTATGGCACCAAGGACTACTGTTTGAAATAAAACAAAAATTACCTCATCATATATTCCTCTCACTCAAATCTTACCTATACAAGTCAAAGTCCAAACCTTCTTATCCAATTATCAGCCCATAAAATCAGGTGTTCCCCAAGGAAGTGTCCTTGGCCCCTATCTATACCTTATGTATACTGCTGATACTCCAACTACCGACAATACTCTAATCGCTACGTTCGCAGATGATTCTGCAATAATGTCTTCAGTCTTCTGTCCACAAGTGACCATTAACAATATGCCGATTCCAGTGGAAAGTAAAGTCAAATATCTAAATATCTCGGACTACACTTGGATCAAAAGTTGACATGCAAGAAAACATACAAGATAAAAAAACGCAACTTAAGTTAAAACTTCAGAATATGAACTGGCTAATCTGCAGAGGTTCACAGTTAACAATGGAAAATAAGATACTGATATACAAAATCATCCTAAAACCAATATGGACATATGGCATAGAGCTATGGGTTGGAGTAAGCCATCGAACACTAAGATACTACAAACGTTCCAATCTAAAATACTTCGTATAATAGATAATGCTCCATGGTTTATAAGCAGCCACACATTAAATACTGATCTCGGTATTCCAACCATCAATGAAGTTATTCAGGCATCAGCCACGAGAAACAAAAACCGCAATGAAAACTATCAAAATCCACTAATATCCAACCTTTATACTGATCAAATGAAACAGAGAAGATTTAAAAGACGCTGGCCAGAAGACCTCATAGAGTGATTAACGGAGACCCATCAATGGATAGTGCCCGCCTCAAGTCATTTAGCAACAAACCATATTAAACCATATTACTAGATACTTATCGAGTAGATTGTGAATTTGAAATTACATTCAAAAAAATCTATACACTGGTATCCTTGTCCGATTTTTCATCTCTTCACTGAGCTTCGGGACATTGTACATTGAGAATTTTTGGTCCCAAAACTTTCCAGTTCGGCCGGGATTAGTCTGATTATTCGAATTCGGAAAATGTTAATGAGTGTTAATAGGTCAAGACATAATCGATCAATAACTAAAAAATAATAATCGGAGTTGACATCAGTTACTTTTCCTAATCATATTTTATTCTGATAGTTTTTTCATTTAAATATAATGTTCACTTTGATACTGTTAAAACGTTATAAATGGCGATATATCAAAAAGCCTACTTACCATTGTCGTATTTCTTTCTCAGTAACTGCAATAGAAAAATTATTGGTGTTAATTATCTTGAAACAAAAAATAACGAAATAATTCGAGGGACTAACTATCTAGCCATTTTCACGGGAAATGGTAATGAGTCCACAAATGTTCAAATGTTAATAATCTTCGCTATAAAGGGCACTGGGTCTCTAGACTATTGATGGACATTGATAGATATGACGAAGGAGTTGGCTGTTCGGTCACCACTTTTAACGCAACTATTAGAACTAATAATTATTCATTATCTCAATCCTGACCATGGTTAATTCACGATAAAAAGACGATGACGTGGCAGAACAAAATTTTGTCACGTTGCCATGTAGTTTTTTCCTTCACTTTGAGGAAAATGAGAATGTCAATCATTGGCTTGTGCCTCAGAATGCATGAATCGTATCTTTTGAACCGCTACACTTACATTAATAAAAATTGGAGAGTGAAAATAAAGTGTTGTAAACTTTTCTGCGAATCATATGGTTTTAAATGAAACAAACTGTTTCTAAATGACTCCACAATATATTTGAAAAAATGTGTAAATTGCAAGTAATTTACTTGCAATTTACTTGTAATTTACTTGCAATTTACACATTTTTTCAAATATATTGTGGAGTCATTTAGAAACAGTTTGTTTCATTTAAAACCATATGATGAGTAGATTCCACGAAGTGAGGGTTTAATACAGTTAACTCAATTTTCTACGAATAGTAACAGGTGACGTAATAGTAATAGATGACGTCACAGTGCCACTCTGGCCAATATTTTTAAATAGGACCGTCAAAATTAGTTTAAACCCGAACAAAATTAATATGGCTATGTAGTCAATTTCAATGCCTTTTCAAACAAGATAGCACTTGTCATGAGGTCCTATTTAAAATTATTGGCCAGAGTGGCACTGTGACGTCATCTATTACTAATACGTCACCTGTTACCATTCGTAGAGAAGTAAACAACACTTTATTTTCACCCTTCAAATTTTATTTATGTAAGTGTAGCCGTTCAAGAGATACGAGGGGACTTTTGAATAGCAATGTATAGTATATTAAAGTATGAGTGGATACGCGCGATTTTTCGAGCACGACGGCGAAGCCGGAGTGCTCGAAATAGAGCAAGTGTTTTAAAGACCAGTTATCCACGAATACTTTACGCTTTTTTTATTGGTGCACTTAGAAATTATAAATACTGGTATCTATTACTACTACAACAACAAGAAATAGAAACAAGAACTAATAATGTAAGTAAAATGGTTGAGTTCGTGATGCTACAGTATACCTTGCGTTGTCATGGAAATAAGAAAAACATAAACTAATTTGCATTTTGTCTTTAAGATTTATTGCTGTCACCGCAAAGCATAAAAAGGAATTCTAATATCGATTTTTCAAGTAGTTAAGCAGAATCACGGTTAATACCGCAAAAATCTTTGAAAAATCGAAATATTAATATCTCAAACAATACCAACTGTACTTTCCATTTCCATTTATAAAATTAAAATTTCTAGATATTGTTCGAATAGAGGTTTTGACGTTACAAAGTACTCCTGTCAGATCAATCATAAAAAATTGTCATTTAGACTTCTCGAGTTGTTGATGTTCCTATGGTAACTTTAAAAACGCGCGTTTTTGAAAGTTCGATTTAAACACGCTGAGGCGTGCTTTAAATGGGTAATAGTTATTTTCCCAACAAGTGCGGAAAGTGATACTTTCCCGCACGCGCGGGAGAGACACATTGCGCATGAGTAAGGAACATTATTTTTCCTACCACCGTATATACAAAAAAGTATACCAACCCATTTTTCAAAAGTTATTTTATTTCAACACACATATACAAAATTTAACCAAAAACTATTAATCATTATAAATATTGATATTAAAAACACAATTTGTTGCATTATGTAAATTACTTAAAATTGCCGGTCCAGTGGAGTTATTTGGTGTTAACTGGTAAGTAGAGGACGTCGATGAGGATGGCATCGGTTGCAGGTCACGTAAGATGCCGATGAAGGTGACGGCAACGGTTTCAAGTCATTTGTAGATGAAATAATTTTATATATTGGTGTAAAAATGTATACAGGTGTGAAAATAAAAGTTCAACCATAGACAGGTTCCACTACGAACCTATTTGGTAATCATTTTCATTTGCGTTAGTGCTTTATAAATATTTTGTATAAACATATTAGGGCACATAAATTTATTATTATCATTATATTTTTCTTATATCAAACCCGGGTGTTTGAGAGTTGTTTTGTGATACTACTTTAAAGAATGTACAGGGTTATATCAAAATATCTTCATTAATTTATATTTTCACTAAATTAAAAATGCAACAAAAAGCTAGCAAAGATGTAGATGTAGATCGAAACACAATATCAGAGCGCACCCAAATGGCGCTTTATATAGTGAGTGGCTGGTATAGGGAGGAAGAACTGGCAGTATATCCCCACAAAACTACAATGGTACCGTTTACAAAAAAGAGAAAATTGCAAGAACTACAAATGCCGCAAATTAACGGAGTGGAGATTCCATTTGCGAAAGAAGTTAAATACCTTGGGATAATATTTGACCAGAAGCTTTTATGGAACTTCCACATCGAAAAAACCACACACAAGGCCAGAATCGCTCTTGGAAGGTGCAGGCAAATATGTGGGAAGAGCTGGGGATTAAATCCCAACATGACCAAATGGTTATATACACAGGTTGTGATGCCAATAATAAATAACCCATGGATAAGTTGTCTGGTGGACCAGGACACTGCAGAGTGGAGCGCAGAGGCAGCTAAGTGGTATTCAAAGGCAGGCCTGCTTAAGTATCACAGGGGCCATGAAAATGACTCCGACTGCGACCCTGGAGGTGATACTAAACCTACCACCACTACATATCCTTATCCAAGGCAATGCTAGATCTGTCAGCCACAGATTATTACAGGGACCTCCTCCGATAAGCCAAGAACACGGTAATGTCTACAAAAAGCTATATGAGGGAATAAAGGCAGATCCAATACTGTGAATGTCAATGGATCAGATTGCCCCACAATATAGCTTTATAAACGAATACACAGTTTACATACCAGAGAGAAAAGACTGGGCAGCAGGACCTCCTATAACAGCAAATCTCAACTGGTACACTGATGACTCGAAAACAGTCTCTGGAGTAGAAGCCGGAATATATGTGGTACAAGAGAAGATCACAATCTCTCTAAGCCTAGGAAAATATGCTACTGTCTTTCAGGCAGAGGTAATGGCGGTGCAATGCTGTGCAGAAGAGTTGATGCGACAGGTGGACAACCAAAGAATCGTCATCTACTGCGACAGCCAAGCAGCACAAGGCGATACGCCCATATAGGATAACATCATAGTAGTAGTCATAATAGAGGGATCCTAGCCTGGGTACCAGGCCACCAAGGAATAAAAGGCAATGAAAAGGCTGATGAATTAGCCAAGCAGAGAGCAACGGAGGTCATGATAGAGCCAGAACCTTCCTGTGGAATTGTTAAATGTCTAAGTAAAGAGAGCATACACAAATGAATTTACAACCAGGCGTTGCGCTGGTGGTATGAAATCCCAGGACAGAGACACGCAAAATTATTCCTTAAAAGACATTCGTCGGCCAAACTGTCACACGACCTGCTATGTTAAAGTCGAGCAACGACGAGGATGATGGTGGGAATGCTGACCGGGCATTGTAGGCTGAGGAAACATATGCACACAATTGGCCTGGCAGATGACAGCCTATGCAGGTTGTGCCAGGAAGAAGACGAAATCGCGGAGCACATATAGGTGAGGAGCACATAGGGTGAGGACCACAATAGATCTGCAAAGGTCGCAGTGGGATAGAACATTCTAATCTAATCTAATCTCTTGACATTTAGATACTATTCAACTGCTTAGGTATTTTGATGCGCTTAACTATACACTGCAAAATTGTCTGAATAATTGGGTATGACATCTTGAAGTTTTTCCATCCTGAAAACTGTGAATAAAATAGCCCTACTTATCGAGTATATATTGTATCTACAGCTGGTGAATTTATATTTACTCTGATAAGCAGAGGAAAGTAACAAGGCGCGGAATGATGTTGATGGTTAATGGTTGATGAAATAAGTAATCAGTATGGAGGCCTTGCCAGGAAGGAGTTGTAGGTGATGGATAAGGTACCGATACCTATTCGTGATGTGCAAAATCTTGAGCACCGTAAATTTCATCATCCACCACTATTAAGTCTGTCACTTATATGTAACGTGAGCTTATTATGAGATTATACCTTCCAGAATAGATGCTTTCATGTATAGTGAATAGGTGAGTACTCAATAGATTAGCCGATTTAGTTTTTCAATGGAAATCGAAATTTTTTACTAAAGCTCTGCGTTGCAGTTTTTCACGTGCATGTTTTTGATGGAATAATTTCACCACCGTCATGAAAACAAATTCACATAAGTTTAAGTTTAAAGGGGATTAATTCATTGTCGAAAAAAGTGAAGGCTTATGGTTGATTTTATAGGGGGGCATGGGTGACGTGAACAAAATATCAGCGAACGCCAATGACTAGCACCCCGCAAGCCTATCCGAAATTTTTCGAAGCACCATGCCCAATGTCTGCCCAGAAGTCGTTAAAATCTATTAAAAAGCAAAATTTGTAGAGCTCATCTCCAAATCTCCAGAGGCAGAACATTTTTTGGGGCCACGCTTGTAATAATCTCTTGAAAAACAACCATATTTTATCAATTTTTTACATATTGAATATGACAAACTTGAATTTGATGATAATTAGTCTAAAATTATTCGGAAAAAGCAGAAAAACGAAACAGTATAATGCATCACTTCACTCCACATCCGCTAATTTAATCGGACAAATCATGTGAAAACCTGCGAAAATTGCGATGAACTTCTTTATTCTTGTCCTTGCTAGTCTGTTTAATCATTTAACTTGGAAGCGGACGACCCATTTCTTTTGGTATTATTTGTTCCTCTAAATTCAGTTCACTTTTATTTCTCCAATTTTGTACCATTTGCACCACAGACATGATAAAAGGCGTAAAATAAAATGACACCAAAAATAATCAAAACACAAGTTATTAAAAAAAACAATCCCAATAATAACAATAACAACTTATTACGTCACAACACCGCTTATTATCCTAATTATTTTGCTTGAAGTGCACTTCTTTGAATCAAATTATAGCGCTACCTTCGAACCCCTCACTCATATCTTTTCTAAGCGTCTAATAATTAGCCTACGTGAGTCGATTCATCGTCGATATTAACCCGGGCTTTTGACCCAGCCCATGTAAACGCCGCGGAGATCGTCAGCGCTCGGCAAACTCCGTGCCATTTAACGCCTTGTGGTCAACTGTGGACAAGTGAATTTCATTTGAAAGGAATACGATAATATACAATGTATTGTGGGAATATTTTACTTTTCCGAATACATAGTCAATAATTTTTTCAATGGGAGATCATTGGGTCAATAACCTAATGAAGTAGCTGCCACTGATGGACAATTTGAATAACCATGGAATTATATTTTTGAAATGGTTTTATTCATTGCCTGAAATTTCCATCTGCCATGAGCAAACAATTGAGTTTTCATAAGAGATACATTTATTTGTGGAAATGTCATGAACGTATGTTTTCACAAGGGATTCATTAACAGCGGCGGCACCAAAGTAGAGCGAGAGAAGCGTTAAAAAAAATCGGAAACCAAAAACAATTGTCGGAAGAAAATGAAATTTTGATAGCGCATATCAAAAGACGCGTTAAATTTAGATCGAACGAACGTGTTATCATGTTTTCGTTTAATTAGTTAATGCAATACCTACATAGAAAACAGATTTTATTATTAATTTTCCGTCGTTGATGTTTGCAAAAAACTGACTTAAAGAATTGAGACATTATTATTCATTGAACGTAGATCCAAAGTACAAAGACCTGCGTTGCAAGACTTGCGGTTTTTCAAGCGCATGTTTTTGATTGCCATTGTCATGAAAACGAATTCGGAAAATTGTAGCTTCAAATCATCGAAACGATGACATACCTCAAAATTGGTCCCTGTTACAAAAAAAGTACTAGAACTCAGCCTAACAGGAACAAAATTGTCTCAATATCTTGATATACTTCGGAGCAAGAGGGACTTCCATTCAAAGTTCACGTTAGAGTCTCCCATAAGTGATTAAAAGCGACATCATCATTCTTACTATTTGTCGCAGTGCTGGACAAAAGCCTCCATGTCGATGTTATATTTCGGAGATTATTTATCTTAGCGATCAAGCAATAATTTCGGAGTAAGCACCGCAGTTTATCATGCAATAATCCGTTGTTGTGCATTGCAATGGATTTCAATTAAAAAGAATCAACCTCTATACACAGCTGAAATAAGAAACTTCCATCCTGTATTCCATTCAAAGCTTACGTTGGAGTCTTTTTGCAATGTTTGCTTGTTTTCTATAAGTGATTTAAAGCAATATCATTATTCATTTTATTGGCCCCAGTGTTGGACAAAAGCCCCCATGTCGATATTATATTTCGGAGATTATCGATCAAGCAATGATTTCGAAGTAAACACCGCAGTTCATCATTCAATCATTCGCTGTTTTCCACTTGAATCCATGAATCTCGTTTCATTGCAATGAATTTTTATTGAAAAAAGTCAACCTGTATATACAACTAAAATAATAAACTCTCATCCTGTATTCCATTCAAAGCTTACGTTAGATCCTTTTCGCAATATTTGCCGGTTACCTATGAGTGATTTAAAGCAAGCAACATAATCGTTCATTCTATTGGTCCGGTGTTGGACAAAAGCCCCTATGTCGATATTAAATTTTTAGGAAATATTGATCTTAGCGATCAAGCAATGATTTTAAAGTAAGCACCGCAGTTTATCATTCATTCATTTGTTGTTTTCCACTTGAATCCGTGAATCTTGTTTAATTGCAATGTATTTTTATTGAAAAAAATCAACCTTTATATACAGCTAAAATTCTTCAAATACCTCTAAAAATTCTTCCCCAACCACCCCTATTGTAGCTATTGTGAAGACCTACACCATAACACGAACAAATATGAACTCATTTTATGAATTTAACCTCGATATCGATCCATTTGGCTCCACAGAAGTAGCATTGTAATCTCCAAATCAATTTGAAAGTAACATAAAAAGCAGTGGTATCATATTGGTGATTGTAACTCCGGAAACCCAACCACTTTCATACTCTTTCATACATTTATTCGATGTTACCTTATTTTCTCATTCCCATTACCTGTTCATGATGAGATATTATGTAGTGGGTTCGGAGTGCTTCACATAAGCAAACTGTGCAGGTTCTGTCTCAAATATCTCTTTATTTTGATGTTATAAAAAGAAAATGATACAACTAAATGATAGTGTCTACCTTAAAAACTAATAGTTATAAGAAATAAACCATGGTCAAAAGAATCCCTTCCAAAATATATACGTATATATAATTAAGGTTTACAAGTTCAAATGGTTAGTTAACAAGTAAGTTTGAGTTATAATTATGCTATGTTGTTATTATTCTTATTATGAATTACCTATATAAATATAATTCTGTTGAATTATGAAATTATAATCAACTATTTGTTATTTAACATATATTATACTATTTTCTTTTAGATTATTTTACTATACCTTCCTGAGGTTTGGATATGTATTTCCGATTGAAAGAAAAAAAGATGAAGAAACAATGAAATTTTTATTATAATAATTGTTCAAATGAAGATCCTATATCTATCACTTATCTGTAAATGTTTGAGAGTGATGGAGTGTGTTGTTATGATCCACTAAGGGAAGTAGGTACTACTTCTATCACACTAATCCGCAACCAGGTTATACGTCCAAAATCCAGGCTTACTTCTTGGCTCAGATAAAGTCACTAATCAGAAGGCATATGGAGGAACAGGAAAGATGTATTGTCCCTAAGATGTGTCCCAGCGGTTAACAAATATAAACCATAGTGAAATCGGAACACAAGTGAAGTTATAAATAATAAAAGAGGAAAAAGAAGAAGGCCTGAAAGACAGACATTTACCTTAGTATATTACCACGTATCGTGAAAATATAAAGTGAAGGGTATATATTATCTCATTTAATTTTAAACTTACCTAAGTTGACATGTGGCCTTAAAGTAGCTTTGGGTTAACCAAAGTTTATGTACATAAACAAATTCCAGAGGATATTAAAGATATATATTATATATCCACATAATATATATGGTACTTATTTAGTGGTACATAAGTACATTAAGAAAATCCTTAAATATCTCTAAAATTTTTGCATCAAATCCACAAAATGTGATAAACGTTTCAGCAAGTGCCACGTTATTCTCAAAAGGAATCAAAAAAAGGAGATCCCCTTTTTTTGGTAAACCATTTCTGGGAGTTAATATTCTTAGTATTACTATTTTTTTCTGTTGTAGGTTCTACGTTCAGTGATGAAAAGTAAAGTTGAATTTTGAAGTAGATCAAATTCTATAGAATACAAGAGTTAATTTGTAAATCAATTTGTACGAAACTGTAAGACAGAACTATCATAATGAATTCATTTGTTTCACTTGAATATTTTACTCCATTTTGCATGATCCATCAGGTTAAGGTAAGCTACTTTTTCAACCCGTAACATCCATACAGGGATAATTTTGACGAAAATGTTTTTTCTTACGTAAATTAGTTAGATCCAGTAATAAACTGCTAAATGTAAACCTTAAATGTAAACCAATAACACTACTATAGGTACTGGTCATTCTTTCGATCCTTGCCTCCTCATTCACCGATTTGGAAATACTTGGTTCAGGGACTGCCGGATATTGATTTTGTGATGGGTGGTACTCCATCTTGCTGGGACCATAAATATTGTATTGGCAGGAACTTGTGTGTTTGCTAAAACAGGATATGAGTTTGTCAAACTTGGCACGACATTATTTTGGAGCAGTTTAAAATATATATCTCCATTCAAGTGGCCAATAATGGAAAAGGGACCTACGATATGATTTCCAACAATTCATGTCCAAACATTAATTTTTGCATATGTTCTTCTCTTATCCAGTAATGATTCTCATTAGACCAATAGCGGCAATTTTGACGATTAACATGACCATGAACTGTGAATGTGCTCTAATCAGAAAACAAAACATCTTTCAATTGGATCACACTGTTATCTGATATTGCCATACTTTGTTCTCCTAACGAAATCGTCTTCCATGAGCTCCTAAGCTGGAATTATTTCATGGGGATGCACTCTACTTTCCTTTAATATTCGCAAAATTGATGAGTGACTACCGTTGAACAGTGGGACTGCTTTTTGACCAGAATTATGAGGGTTTTCTTGGAACTCAAGCATA
Source organism: Galerucella pusilla (assembly GCA_910591695.1). NCBI lineage: Eukaryota > Metazoa > Arthropoda > Insecta > Coleoptera > Chrysomelidae > Galerucella > Galerucella pusilla. The sequence continues at coordinate 38,515 of CAJUYI010001211.1, forward strand.
ATATCCAATTTCGTATCATCACTCACTGCATTGGTAGCAGTTTTTTTATCTGTCTCACATGACCAAGCTTGCGAAACTGCGTCTGCTTATTGTTCCTTGGGATGAAAGCGGCCAATTTGTCCATGAAATGAGCGAGAAACTACCTTTTGTGTCCGAATGTTATCTCCATAACATAACATAACATAACATAACATAACATAACATAACATAACA
>CAJUYI010001211.1:38737-62489 GCA_910591695.1 Galerucella pusilla
ATAACATAACATAACATAACATAACATAACATAACATAACATAACATGACGGAAGAGTATTTCAAAATCTATCGTCACGCCTATTATTATTATTCTCAAATTTCTTTTCGAGACAAATTCTCCGCCATCAACTCTAGCACTTAGTGGAATTGGTGAGAGAATTTTATAACAGAATTAAGTTGATCAAAAACATCAGGCAAACATCTATTCAGACGCCATCCATGAATAAACAGAAGCCTGTCTAATGGGAGTTCTGACGTTTTTCGTTATTTGGACAATTATTACCACTCTGTGAGCTTTTCACTTTAAAAAGAAATGTCGCGATTTATGGAAAGGGAACTACATAGCTATTTAGAAAATGGCTGGAAAATTTAACTCCAGCAAATACCAAAAAGTTTTGGAAAACTGTGTGGACTCAGTTTTTGGATAATGATAATAGCCGGGACATTTCCAATTCATAATTATACGTCTACATACTTATGTGGATGAAAAGTCTTCAGATAATTTGCTTGTTGCCATAGCAAGAATATATCAATGCATGTGAATAAGACCTGTGTATTGAGAATTAATTTCTGTTTTGTTTTCCCTTCTTTACTAATACCACCTAACAATCTGTTGGATTAGCATCACTGTTCTGGAACTGTGTACCCAATTTATATACCAATGCGTAATTTCCAGCTCGCTTATTTTCTGCATGAAGTTTATGTTTAGTTTGATATTCATCAACACTATACCAAGGCTGTATTTTAGTAATGAAACTGTGAAGTTAATCTTTCATACAACAACTCGTGAAAAAATACAATTCTAATGAGGTTGGAGTTGTGTAACAGAAATATTTTCCTACTGCCATTTATGAAATGTTTAACACAGTACTTTCTATAGATTTATGATGATACGCTGTCGAAAAATTAGGCATAATGTCTTACATTTTTGTTACAAATATTCAATACTTCGTTTTCGCTCCCGGAACCTGAATCTGTTTTAGCTTGCAGTATCAGATCATAAGTTGGTATGGAATTCTCAATCACTCCACGTGATATAGTTCAAGCCTATTCATTTTTCACTAGAATTATTACTGGGTATTTGGTCAGTTTCCCCAACATCCTGATGTCATAATGATCGCTTCAGCTTTTCACGAATTCCGGCCTTTGCTTCATTGACTTGGCATTTGTGATATCACTTCATATATTTTTCCACATTTCCATATTTCGTTATCTGTAGCCTTGCTCTCAGTTTCTCCAAGGGTATGTTATTTTCCACATGTCATGGACAAATTATGTTTTCCTCACGACGAATACAAATTGGAACAGAAGCATGGCAACGGATAACACTCTCCGCACAACAAATCAGACATCATACTCACCTGAGAAAAGAAAAAAGTAACCATATCACGTATATTCATACAGCGTGTCCACGGGTGGGGTATCCTATATTTGAAAAATGCGTTCACAAAAGTTAATGTATAGGCGGATGTGATAAAAACCATTTTTCTGGTTTAGTTGGAGTATCCTATAGGTGAAAAATGTTTATATATTAGTTTTGGTGAGAAGTGTTATTCTTTTTAAAAAGTGTTGCTTGTTCTGGAACACCATAAAATGAAATGAAATTCGAGTACTCCAAACCCCGTCCCATTTTATAGCCAGTATTATGAAAACCGTATGAATTTTTGCACTAAGTTCGGAAATAATGTATTAATCTAGGGAGTGACGTTTACGATGAACCAAGTAATTGTCAACTTCTATAGATAATTCTCAAATTGTCATTTTCCAATAAATATTTGACAACAATGTTAGACTTATCCAGCGTAGTTATTATTACGTTATTCCTTTTTCTCACGTTGTCTTCTCTATGTTACAGGTACAATGGTAAGTTTTGGCTTCATCCTTACTGCTATTGATTTCTCGGTAAATTCAAGAATGATCGTCCCGTTGCTTCATTTTATAGTTATTTTACATTTTCAGACTGGTATGTGAGTATTTTCTAATCGAATTTTTTGATATTGTAATCGCTTCCTGGCTGGATGAAAACTTTGAATGGTGATATCCATTGGAAAAAGATCAGTACATATCTCAGACGTTATCTTTCGATTAGCAACTTATCCATCGACATCATGCATACTATTGTTCCGCTCTCTTATATTCCTAGAAACAAGTTCTTTTCAAATTGAGTTTTCAGATGTAGAATCTTGTCTTTTCTCCAGATCCTTCATTTCCATTCTCAAAAGTTGATTTCACTAGTTAGGTAAGTTATATCAACTATACATTCATCAATCTTGTAAGTCTGCCCAGCAAAGAATAAACTGATTTGAATCAGTCTAAGTTTGACTTCTCCAACAACAAACTACAATTCTTGCACCAGATGGACCATCTGGGGTTTGACTTTTAATAGCTGGCTATTTTATAAAATTTAAATCCTTGGAGCTCTTATAGTGAATGCAATACATACATTGGTCCAAAATACTGTAATTTGTGCACTATCAACTTACTCGTGTAGAAGTATTTTTTTTCAAATATTAAACGAGAAACCGTATATTTCCGAAAAGCGACGTTGTATCTAGTTACTCTTTGCTTAGAGGTACCACACACACATCCTCTTTTTAATAAGATTGATATATGAGTACGCCTATGCTATGTAGGATCAATATTCGGTATAATTTATAAATTTGTTTCATGGGTATTTGATTTGGAAACATATGGGCACTTTGTATCTGTTTAATCGATGGATATGGAAACTGAAATTTAATTTTATCCGTATTCAATTCAATGGGTACATTTAACAAAGCTTTTAGTCGAGAATTATAGCCCCGTACAAGTGGAAGGGGTGGCTAACAATGGTTTCATCCTGATTTATTCTAATGGAGTTGCGTCAATGTACTATTCGATACAAAATAAAACGTATAGAAAAATTGTGTTCCACATGCAAGTGTTGCCTCACGTCATTGGTTACTATGACACTATATCCAAATGGAATTCAGATCAATGAGTTTCGTAACTATTTCCAAATATATTAGATTTCATTATGGTTGAAATAATACCGTCATCGATTGTGGCGTATATCCGGGTTTTCGGCATGTCGATTATTTCATTTGCTATTTTGACATATAGATAACCTTAAATTTAATAAATAAAATCATCAGGATCGAAATCAGCCACATTCGAAAAGGCTATGAAATTAATAATTACCAGCTTCTTTTTCCAACTGGAAATACTTGAGAACTTTCAAAATTCTGATGTTTTTCCGTGTATCCATGCATATTTTTGGATTATTCAAATAAATGAAACAATAAGATTAATATTCACTTTCCATAAATGATAATTGACCGTAAACAACAAAGTACAGACCTGTCGAGAATTGTCAGTGTGACAGTAGAAATAGACGTAAGATACATGCCGCTACGAAAGTGACGCCTAGTATTTTAAACTATCGATTGATAGGTTGAGCTTACGCGTAATCTAAACATCAACTAATAAAATTTTTGTAAGTCAAAGATTAGGGTTAGCGCTTGTTATACATTTAAACGGTTCATTATTGTGATATTTTGATTAGGATTTATCACAGACCTGCCTTTTTTCCATTTCTTCCTACGTATTGTGTTAGAAAGACATTAACAATTGATGACGCACACCAAGAAGGGTATTATTTTAACCATACGTAGCACTTTTTTCGAGTTGGGACAGTACTCGCTGTTAATATTTTCCCCTCAAATTTTGCCAGAACATTCTTATTGCCACAGAGCACCGACTTTGCAGCAGGCAAATAAGATTGGCAAGTAAAGCTTTTTTAATATATAACTAATCCACACTAAATTCAGTTCCCGCATATTAGGTTTGTCTAAGGAAATATTTTAAAACAACGTGGAATATTTGTCTATTCCTATAATAAGACTCCAAATGTATATATGGTTATGCTCCCTTCGAGTTATTGCATGGAAGACGTAGTAATTCGCCACATAGGAGTATTTTGACTAACGACATGTTATGACCATGTTTAATATTGATGAATATCAAAATGAATTGGAATATAAAGCTTAATCAGTCATCAGATAGCAGGAAAATATTTGGTTAAATAGGTATAAATTAAGAGGACAAAGTCAAAATAGCAGAACATCCAAGCAAATTGATTTGAAAAGAGGGTATTTAGTTTTATTGAAAAGGGAAAATAGAACCAAATTTTGATTCCCAATACATAGGTCCATTTACAATCACTGATGTGAGTGGGGCTGATTGCAAAATAAAATTAGACACCAAAAACAGAACACACCCTTATTTCACAGCGAATTAAAAATTTTGAATAAAGTGAAAAGATATTGAGTGCAAGTAGTGCATAAATAATTCTAATGAAAACATTTAAACGGTTCATTATTGTGATATTTTAATTGGGACTAATCACAGACCTGCCTTTTTTCCATTTCTTCCTACGTAATGTGTTAGAAGGACATTGACAATCGATGACGCACACCAAGAAGGGTATTATTTCAACAATAAGAGATATTTACGTAATTAGTTATGAAAAGAGCGATATTGTTCAACAAGCGTAATATTTGCCAAAACGAGCGCTAGCGAGTTCTGCAAATTACGCGTGTTGAACAATGTCGCTCTCTTCATAACGTGTTTACGTACAACGTTTTATCTAATTCCGCGCTTTCATAATATTCAATAAAATCTTCAATTACAATGATAATATTGAAGTGGAAGTATTGTTACTATGATGTATTCACCCAGAAAATTGACTTACTTTAAATAACTGTGTCCTGAATAATGTTTTCAATGTTTATAAATCTCAAAATACTATTGAATTAAAATAATGGGTTAATTGTACAGTTTAAATAATGAAATAATTGTCAGTTTTGACAGTACCCACCTAATTCATAAATTATTCTTTGAAACTCGAGTGGTATCTCTATGTTGAAACATAAACAGTTACGTAAATTTTTTACATAACTACTTTTCATAACTGATATATGAAGGTTATGAAAAATGTGACGTTACCTAACATCAAGGAGTGACGTAAAGTGTCACATTTGATAGCGGAATTAGATAATAGTATTTTACGTAACGTGTGTGGTAAGGAGCATTTTACGCACGAATGGAAAAGTAATTCCGTGAGTGCGTAAAATGCTCTACAACACAAGTTACGTACTATACTTTACCTACGACCTACTTGTACTTGTATTTTTTATAAAAAGCATAAGAAATAGCAGTTACATAATTAGAGGTGCTTGGTAAACTCCATCTCTATTACTCTATTACCAATGAAAGAAGCACATTAAAGAACTGACGTTTAATCATTATTAATATATTGTTGATAATCGGAAGTCCATTTTTCAATTATAATCAAAACATTTACTTAGCCCTGAGGGCTTTTCATAGTTAAACGTGGCCATATCGAATGTTTTCAAATGGTAAATTTTGAATAAAATGGTGACGTCTATTGACAGTTGCTAAGGAAGCCGTGCGATTTACTTTACAGCTGTGCGTTTTCTTTTACAGTGCGTAATAGACGTCATTACATTGATACCGACTGTGTGTTATTGACTGATTACATAGGGGGTCGTAGGTAATAGTTATTTACGTAGCTAGTTATGAAAAGTGCGATATTGTTCAATTAGCGTAATATTTGCCAAAACGAGCGCCAGGGAGTTCCGCAAATTACGCAAGTTGAACAATGTTGCTCTCTTCATAACGTGTTTACATTCCATTTGAAGTAAGAGAGTCTGCAAATGCTGCAGTGGGTAGTTTAATACCCGAAAAATCAAGAAGTAGATACGCCCTGGCCTACCAAAAATTTGAAAAATGGTGCGATTTGAAAAATATAAAGAGCATCAACGAAAAGGTACTACTTGCTTATTTTGAAAATTTGAAAACATTAAAGGCGTCGACTTTGTGGACTACATATTCAATGTTGAGATCTGAGCTCACCGTGCGCAAAAATATCGATATCAAGAAGTACACTATGCTTTTGGCTTGGCTGAAGAGACGGTCAGCAGGATACCATGCAAAAAAATCGAAGATTTTGACGAAGGAGGATGTAGAAAGATTTATAAAAGAGGCTGAAGACGAAATATTTCTATTTACAAAAGTACGACTTAATTTAAGATATGTTTATAATTTATTATTAAATAAATCTGTTCCTTAGGTCGCAATGATAATAGGGATTGCGGGAGCCTGCAGGAAGGCTGAACTGACGTCCCTACGAGAAGGAGACGTATTTGATGAAGGCACCTTTTTTAAAATAACAATTCCAGAAAGCAAAACACACGTTATTCGCGAATTTGTGGTCACTGCTGGAAATATTGCTGGTGTCAATCTTGTTGACCTCATCAAAAAGTATAGAAATATTAGACCTCCTGCTGTAAAGCACGACAGATTTTTTGTGCGATATTATAATGGAAAATATGGCATACAACCCGTGGGCATGAATACCATTGGAAAATTACCAGCAAAGATTGCTCAGTACTTGGGCCTACCTAATATTAAAGGATATACAGGACATTGTTTCAGACGCTCGTCAGCGTCTCTCCTGGCAGACTCAGGAGCGGACATTCTGAAAATAAAGCGACACGGAGGATGGAAATCCAACAGTGTAGCCGAAGGCTATGTTGAAAGCCCATTAGAAAATAAAAGAAGGATTTCAGCAGACATTCTGGGCCAGGACCCTGGCACACATGTAGATATCACAGCTTCAAATGAAATTAACATTAGACAAGAAGTTCAAAAGAATATTCACCCAGAAAATGGACTAACTTTGAATAACTGTGTCCTCAATAATGTTGTTTTCAATGTTTATACATCTTAAAATTTTATTGAATTGGAATAATGAGTTTAAATAATGAAATAATTGTCAGTTTTTACAGTAAAAAATGAATTATTCTTTGAAACTGAAACAGTTACGTAAAGTTTTTACATAACTACTTTTCATAAAACTGTTATATGAAGGTTATGAAAAATGTGACGTTACCTAACGTCAAGGAGTGACGTAAAGTATCACATTTGATAGCGGAATTAGATAATAGTATATTACGTAACGTGTGTGGTAAGGAGCATTTTACGCACGAATGGAAAAGTTACGCAAGATGCCGCGTAGCGGCGAGTGCGTAATTCCGTGAGTGCGTAAAATGCTCTACAACACAAGTTACAACATTATTCAGGACACAGTTATTTAAAGTAAGTTAATTTTCTGGGTAAATACTTCATAGTAACAATACTTCCAATACCATTTGAGTCCACTTTAATATTATCATTGTAATTGAAGATTTTATTGAATATTATGAAAGCGCGGAATTAGATAAAACGTTGTACGTAAACACATTATGAAGAGAGCGACATTGTTAAACTCTCGTCATTTGCAGAACTCGCTTGCGCTCGTTTTGGCAAATGTTACGCTTGTTGAACAATATCGTTTTTTTCATAACTAGTTACGTAAATAACTACTCCGATACCCTATCCATAAAACATCATTACTTGGAAAGGGTTGCTTATATGGATGTTTGTTAACGTTCAACCTACTACCTAAAGAACTACGGGATATTAGTTCCATACATAAATTTGAAAAGACTATAAAGAAGTGTCTCATATCTGTAGAACCATATAGTATAGACGATATAAATAGCAATACATTTTTTAATTTTTGATTCAATGTTCCACTCTTATCTTTTTATATTTTTTTATGTGTTATACATTTGTTTTTTACTTTTAGTATGTTTCTTACTATTTTAAATATAGCTTAGTACATATTAACATTGTACAACATGTGAGAACGTTTAACATTATGGATTTTAACAATTTAAAAAAAAATCAAGTATATCTTATATTACATTTTTACAGAGAACTTTTGACATGTACCATACAATGTATACATCTTTTTCTAAAAATGTATCTTGTCACTAGTACGAAATAAATATCTATATAAGAAAGTGAGAATAAAAAATCTGAAAAAAATATCTTCCTATCTATCTTTTATTTTAAGAGACAATGTCAAGAATATGTATTGTGAAAGACTGTAATGTGAGGTGCACCCGGTAAGCTTTATCTTTACAAAAAAACATGTTTTATTAAATGAAAAGTGACAGAAGTAGTTATTCTTCCGTACAACTTTGAACTTCCCAGCATTGTTGTTGAATTCCTAACATTTATTTTTCTTCATGTTTGTCATTGAAATAATATGTGGAAAACATTTCATTCATTGTAGGTATACTTTTTAATCCAATGAAATATATAAACTTGATGATTATTGCTTTATTTTTCCCACTTCAGGAATTATATGGTCCAGTTTTTGACATTTCATTTAATTTTACCTAACTTGATTGATTGATATTATTGTAATAGCAGCCTAATGTTGGGTAACTACAAATGAAATATCAAAAAATGGACCATAAATGTCATTTTGCAATCAAAGTAAAATTACAGTAATTTTGAATATCCGGCCAAAAACTGTTTTGGTTATGTTTGTTTCACATATTTAAGCATTTTAAATGTATAAAACTCTCAAAAAAATTATAATGAATATTAGAAGGTATAATATATTATAGTCTATATTCATAACAAAATATGGATATAGCTAATTGAGTTAATTGAAAAAAAAAAACACTTTTTATAGTTAACCAATATGAATACTATTTTGGCTTAAAAATTCAGATGTTCAGTCTGGTTCCGAAAATTGATAAATTTTATGCAATTCAAATCCATCCATAATCAGCACAGCACAAAACTGTTCATTGGTTAAAATACTGCTTTGAAACGAGCTACGAGGCTATGTTCGTGTATTCTATATCTACCTGTTCTATATTTACCTACCGGCTTTTAGTACCTGCCCTTTTTCCGGCCGAAATTACATCCGCCCCTTTGAGCAACACGCTTGAAGAATTCTCTACGACAAAATTTTGAGTATTTATCAAGACCCGAGGAGTATTCGATAAGATAATTTTTTACTTTGTAGATATCAATAATTGATTATCAATCTGACGTTTAATACTTTTCAATACAAACTTTATTAGTTTTAATAAAAAATTATTCATTTTTATTTGAAACTACAGTTGTGAAAAGTACAATTTTGGTAAATTAATTGAATCGTTAGATGCAATACCAAATCTTTCCGACACTTTTTATCCAGTTGTAATATCGCTGTAATACATCGGTGATTGGATGAAATTTAACACATGACTTGAAATTAAGTAATTTGATTGGTTACTATATCCAGTAAAAAATTATCAATAATATTTCAATGCAGAAATTTCATCATTCGATACATTCAGATAACAATAATATCCCAAACAAAAATATTTCGATGCAACAAGACGGCTCCACCTCACTATTCGCGTGTGGTGAGGTAATACCTAAGTAATGCGTTTCCCAGAAGATGAATTGGATGACGTCGTTTTATCGAATTGCCCCCACTATCACTCGACATGAACCCTATGACGTTTGTTGGAAAAATATAGGACTACTTCATAGATAAGAAGAATTAAGCAGTCAGGGATATTGCAAAGTCTTGAAAATCGAATGGCTTGTGGTATTAAAGTAAACGGACACTTTAAGCATCTTCTGTAATTGCTTCAACTGTATGATGTTTTCTAGAACTCTTGATCTCTTCACTACTCAATTTATACGTGGACATACCTCGAACATCAAACACATTTCTTAAGATTTGTCTTATCGAAGAAAATGTATAGGTAATGAACGAGTTTATTCGATCATAGCCATCTCAATGTATAATTTTAACTTCGGCGAAGATAATTATAACTCCGAAATAATGGCATTCAGGTATAGGGAACATGGATAATAATCAGTATTTTTTAAGGATTCCAAAAGACAAAAAGTTACAGGGTGATTTATTCGGTATAATGAAGCTAATTATCAGAAAAAAAATCAATTCAATTTATAGGTAGTGTTATTCCTAGCAACGTTTTTCTCCACTTAAACCCATATTAGCTGGATTGAGATGGTATGAAGGTACCATGATACAACTTCCTTTTTTATCAAGCCATTTCGTCAACTACGTACTTTGCAGTTTGCTTTGTGTTTTCTCGCAATGGATGATAATTATTTTTAAACCATGCTATTATCATGTGGAAGATATTTCTGCTGTAACTTATCAAATAAAGCTGCTGCTTTTCCCAATATCATTTTGGTAACGGCTATTAATCCTCGAATCCTGGAAAATAACAGCACTCGCAGAAAAAAGCTCCATAATTTGCGAAAAGTAGTTCACATTGGCATCAATCTCCACGTGGTAACCTTTTTTTTTATTTCGAGACGAATTGCAACAAATCATAAGCTTATCCCCTCTTTCGATCAGTGCAGGTGATCCAATAGATTATCCGTCAAAGACTGCTTGGTGAAAAATCTTTATATTAGTGTTTTTTCTTTTTCTTCGCTCAGCCAAGCTACGTCCGAAAAGGAAATTTCCCTCTATTCGGATCGATAGTTCCTGATTGCTCTTGAATAATTCCTCCTCCAACACACATAAGGAGAAACTTTCTCCCAGTCAAATAATTGAATTTTTGTTTTACATTTAGGTTAGGAATGATACACCCATGAATAACTATTATTTTATGGCTGAGACGTCGAACTTTACAAGTTGAAAATAGACTGAGTATAGAATATAACTAACAGCTCAGGTTTACAGGACGGTTAGCACCATCAGAAAAAGTTGACATTGGATTGCTGGTATCAGTAAATATATGACTACTTTAGCCGGCACAATATAATTTCTGTGGTGCGATTTTCGAAACCATTCGGGAGTAAATCGTATACGAAAAATGGCCATTTTCGTATGAAATTTGAATAACCTAATTTTCGACATACCCAAACGGTAATCGTATACGAACACTTTCGCGTGGCTTGTTTCGAGTGGGTTTATTCCATACGAATAAAAGTTTTCGTGTACGGAAAGTGTAAATTCACATAGCCTAGATTGAAAATATTTGTGTTTGGTATGTCATTAATTTCAATAATAAATGATATATTCAGTTATAATATGGCAGGTTTTGATGATTTAATTCATTTAAACTTCATTAACGCTATACAAGAAGCGGAAGAGTTAGCAAATAGACCTCCTAGGATCTTAAGTCCATCCATTGATCCTTTTGAGGATTATTCAGAAATATTGTCACATTTTTTATTGACAAGTACTGAAACTTGAATCTCCCATTTTTTAACAACAAACAATAATAAAGGAAAAATGCTAAATAAATAATATCAAAAGCCAGTTTGGGCTCACTACACTTGATACAGTAGTTGGTATATTCATTGCATAGAACTAATAGAACTGCATAGATAAGGTATATTCTTTGGTTCTCAAATGTCACAAGTGACAAGACCATACGATTATGCGGTGTTGCCGGCTGTTAAATTCGTCGTGTACGAACGTTTATTCGAATGGTGTTGAAAAATACACATTTAGCACCGTATACGAAAAAATGCATGTGGAAATAACCGTACACGCATAATATTCGTGTGAACTCGAAAATCACAACCCAGGTCTGGACATATTCATTTAAATTACCTTCTACAAAAAGGTCGATCATAGCAGGCTTTGCGACAATTTTCGATATTTGCGTGAGCATAGAATTTTTGTGCATCGAATAAATCCAGAAGTTTCAGAATTATACAATATACAGAATAAATAATTCCAGTCACTATGCTCTATAGGACCATCCTGTGAATTTTGTCGTAGCATTATTATATCAACCTCATTTTTCTCCTGTCAATTTGCGAAATATTATTTTTCCGTTTAGCAGATAGTCAGATGTTCCAGTATTTTGAATTAGGTAACTGTTATATATTAATATGAGTTGGAATAGACTGCCTTATTTTCACTCGACAAATGACTCTCATTATTTCACTCCTCACAGAATTTCACTGAATAAAACCAGCTTTCATGCTGTTTTCATTATTGAATATTTTAGTTAACGAAGCTTCGAAAAGTGCAGTACAGACACAAAATTACAGATAATATTTTCAGTAGTTATACCACAAGTTATTGCATTTTCGCGATAAGTTTATTTTATAACGAAACTAAGTTGCTTGAAAACACCACGAGTCCACAGAAGTGGTGTTTTTTCCAAGCAACTCATTTGAATTGTGAAATAAAAGAATTATGAGATACATTTAGCCACGATTGGAATTTATTTAAAATACCTACTTCACAAATGAAGTGGATATAACTAAGTCTGAAATTTGGCAGAACTAGAGGAAATTTTCAAACAAGTGAAGAAGTTGATTGAAGAAATAGTTCAATAAACAGGAAACATTCACATCGATAGAAATACATATTTGAATGAACCAGTTTTTTTGTCTAACCATCCTTTGCCGTTACGTCATACATTGTCCATCTTGATCTCTTATTCATGAAATCGTTGAGACGGAATTATGACGTCATCAACATATTTCTCAACTAATAAATGTCGATACTAGTTATCTACGTAACTAGTTATGAAAAGAGCGATATTGTTCAACAAACGTAATATTTGCCAAAACGAGCGCCAGGGAGTTCCGCAAATTACGCAAGTTGAACAATGTTGCTCTCTTCATAACGTGTTTACGTACAACGTTTTTTCTAAATCCGTGCTTTTATGATATTCCATGAAATTTTCAATTACAATGTTATTATTGAAGTGGATTCAAATGGTGTTAAAAGTATTCACCCAGAAAATTGACTTGCTTTAAATGACTGTGTCCTTAATAATGTTTTTTTCAATGTTTATAAATCTTAAAATACTGTTGAATTTAAATTATGGGGTAATATTGTCATTTTAAATAATGAAATAATTGTCAGTTCTGACAGTACCTACCTAATTGATGAATTATTCTTTGAAACTCATGTATAAATCTCTATGTTGAAACTTAAACAGTTACGTAAAGTTAGTTACATAACTACTTTTCATAACTGATATAATATGGGGGTTATGAAAAATGTGACGTAACCTAACGCCAAGGAGTGACTTGAAGTGTCACATTTGATAGCGGAATTAGATGAAAAAATTTTAGGTAACGTCACATTTTTCATAACCTTCATATATCAGTTATGAAAAGTAGTTATGTAAAAACTTTACGTAACTGTTTACGTTTCAACATAGAGATACCACATGAGTTTCAAAGAATAATTTATCAATTGGGTAGGTACTGTCAAAACTGACAATTATTTCATTATTTAAACTGTACAATTAACCCATTATTTTAATTCAATTTTGAGATTTATAAACATTGAAAACATTATTCAGGACACAGTTATTTAAAGTAAGTCAATTTTCTGGGTGAATACATTATAGTAACAATACTTCTAACACCATTTGATTCCACTTCAATATCATCATTGTAATTGAAGATTTTATTGAATATTATGAAAGCGCGGAATTAGATAAAACGTTGTACGTAAACACGTTATGAAGAGAGCGACATTGTTCAACAGGCGTAATTTGCAGAACTCGCTAGCGCTCGTTTTGGCAAATATTACGCTTGTTGAACAATATTGCTCTTTTCATAACTAATTACGTAAATTTCGTTACTGTTGACTGTTCAGTTGTCATATTTTGGAAACAATTCAACATTCAACAAAATGTCATTGATTATAATTTTGAGGTTATTGTGTAAAATAACATTCAACTAATATAAGACAAACGTGAAACAGCAGAATACGTCACAGGTTATGACGTAACGGCAAAGATTGGTTAAGCAAACCCAACTAACAATTTAAGTCATAAATACTCTAGTCTTAGGAACTATAACCTATCCTTGGTAATAATTCCGTGTTTTTTACGAAAATAATACCTTTATCGTAAGAACATACAATAGAGTGAATTTATAAGGTCAATAATACGAATTATTTACTTGGAGTATTACCTATAACGTAACAGTAACAATTAAAGTTATTTTTACGAAAACATTCCTCTTAGAATCACTTATACATTATTTTTACTCATAAGTTAAATTTTGGCGGTAATAATCACCATTAGTTTCACGTAAATATTACCTATAAGTTATTTTCACTTATATACGTTTCCAATTTTACTTTACAGCCGATTCACTGTTAAGTTGCCAATGCTTGTGTTTATGACGTAAATGTTTCAACAGTTTATTACTGATAGGTTTGTGACTTTTTGGTCAGATTATTGGTATTTTGTTGGGAATCGTTATTTCAAAAATTACTTTTTGGTTTTTTTACCTAAATGAGACATATTCAAAAGAACTACAAAGTCACAATTACCGAATAAATTAACCATGAAGTGAATTTAACTTAAGGGTCGTTATTATTTTGGCCGCCATAATGATTATCACTTTCAATTTTGTGTAATTCAAAATTATTGTCGAAATTATACTTCAACCTACTTTTAAGCTCAGAACATTGTTGATATATCATTTTTATGACTAAACTAAATGTAAATAAAGCCTTTTATACATTTTATCGATTTGAAATTAATTTCTAGACCGCATTACTCTTAACATTTTCATAGAAAAACTGATTATTTTGGAGGCGAATGATAAATTAAGAGCTAAAAGTAGCCATATTATCAGTAAAGTATGCCCGGTTTATGTTTTCGAAGCTAGGGACCTCTGAATTGAGCGTGTGTTACTTTGTATTATTTACCAATATTATATTATTGTGATTATGTAGAGCAAGCCACCATAGTTTGGGAGTTTATATCAAAACTATAAAAGATAAAGACATAAAATGTTGTTTCACGTATCGCCGAGGAGGATAGAAAATATGTTGTCAGAATTACTACTTCATTACGTTATTATGACGTCGTTAAAACGGTATTATTACGTCTTTGTGTCCGTCACTGCAACGTTTTCACGACGTTGTAGTTACCACAAATGTGTTCCCCATTTTGGTAGTGGTTACGTGTTAACGACGTATTTAGAACGTAACAACGACTAGTAAAAATGACTTGAAGGTTGACTAGATAGTCAGTTTTACGGTTTTACGACTTAAAATGTTAGTTGGGAACACTATCAAGATAACGTAGAGTTTGTGCAACCATCATTCGACGTTACGTCATACATTGTCCAGCTTGCTCTCTCATCCATGAAATGTATGAAACGGAATTATGACGTTATTGACGTATTTCTTATCATAGGTCGACATACATTTTATTTGTCACTTTTGACGGTTCATTTATCATATTTATTGAATTTTTTTTTTTCGTTACCTCTTAGAAGGACTCCACGAAGACGTCAACAGGGTACATGAAAAACCAAATCCTATATTAACCCTGCGGCGAGCGCGTCTCCTATAGTTCCTATAGCGGGCGCGTTGCGGCACTGAGGACCGCAAGCAGAAAAACGTCAGTTTATCGGATTAAACCACTTTTATTTTATACATAAGTCTTTTTTTTAATTCTGTTATTTAACGTCGGTCTATTTCTGCGACTGTGGCTAATCACCGACGCCGGGAGCACTCTACCCCTAACCGGAAATTTTGGCGGACCCACTAGTGCTCCAACCAGTGGTAGCGTTCTTTAACGAGCCCAACATCCATGGACTCGGGACCTCGGTTTTACGTCTCCTCCGAAAGACGGCATATCTACATTATACCTCGTGCTCATTGGTATAATGCCTGCGAGCTGTGATATGCTAGTCCGCTGCAGGCTGTACGGGCCCCATACGATGGTTTTTCCTGGCATGGTCGTCACCCATCCAAGTACTAACCATGTCCGACCTTGCTTGACTGTAATTATCGCATCGAAGAAAAGGGGCATACACCCCAAATAAATACGAGAAAATATAGTTTTTAGTAAACTGCGGTATTGAGCCACTACGCGCCCGCCGGAGGGATTAACAGAGATTGATGAAAAACTCAGTGACAATGAAAAAGCGCAAGAGTAATTTGATTGTAATTGTAATTGTAATAAAGTAATTTGATTGGTTACTATATTCAGTAAAAATTATCATTTTTACATTTTTTTAGCTACGTAATTAGTATCTAGTTCCCTTGAATTTAGTCGTTTGTTGTATAAACTTTTGTGCTGTCAGTAAATTTGACAGAAGTGTCAGACATGATGAAAAATATTTTCTGTTATATTTTGAATTTCAATTACACCTATTTTAAATGGAAGATCCTCGACAAGAATTTATTATTTCGGATTGCACACTACCTGAAATTAGAATTCGTTGTGTATATCCCTTTGAGTGCGATTGTGACACCAGCACGTTTCCGTTTCGTTAGGCCAGTGTTTTCTCAGCACCGGCCAACAAATTCGCCATCAGATGCGCATGTCACACTTGTGTGACATTGTATAAAAAACATTAAAAACAGTTTATAATAATATATTAACAATAAATATTAGAAATTGTACTCTAATTTCCTCAAATAAGACGGAACCGCATATGGCGAAGATGTGTAACTGTGTTGACGCAGCGAATGGGATATATTTGTTTATAGAAAATTTGTTTTTATGTTTTTCAACCCGTTCATACCAGATTTTTTTATTTTTTTTTCATGTGGTCGTAGATTGAGTTTTGTATGACACTTATGCGTGAAGTACTTCTGCGCACCCGTTGCGAGAAAGTATAACTTCACGCACTTGTATTATATATAACTATTTTTCTAGATTTTTTCATAAGTGTGTCGTAGAAAAAGTATACTGTTCGACTTGTGTGGATTGTCCATATCGAACTCGAAAGGGAAGATTCCTGGACGTCTATTTTTGAACAATGAGCCGGATAGATTTATGGCGAATGATCACATGAGGCGATTGTCGTTATATTCTTGGCCCGGGATCCGTTATAATTGATCTCATGAAAATCATAAGCTCCGGATCGCCTGGTCCGAAATAGGAGAGCAGAGTCGAATTGCCTAGTAAAGATAAACTTGCCAAACGGGAACGTTCAAAATTATTGCGTTGTTGCCAGTAATATTTTATACAAAAGATATACTTTTTAGTTATTTTTAGCCTTTTTTCTGTACGTTTGTCATAATTTTCTGTCATTAATTATTTTTTATATTTGTTATGTTATATTACCAATAATAAAAAAGTAGTCTGTTTAGTGAATCAATTAGTATTGAAATTGAATAAAAATGAGTCAGTCGCGTTTCACTCCTCACAAAAGAAGTGCCCCCACAAACGGCATGCGTCCAAGTGATGGTCATAAAAAAACCTGGAGCCCCTATCTTCGTCAATTCGTACTTCCGCCTCTGTCTTCCGTAAATCCTCCATCATAACGTGCTAAAAATAATAGTTTTCCATGTCCATAATAAAACACCGATTAAAAACACTGAAAATCAGAAAAACCCCTTAAACTCACGACAAAGTATTTTTTCAACTCTATTCTCATGAATTTAAGATTTAAAGAGACAGAGAACTAACATAATAATTACGGAATGCATAGAGGAATAGAATGAAAACAAATTTCAATAAAAAAACCTCTCTACTGCGCAAGCGCCAATTCATTCGACACTGCTCGTCTGCTTCGAACCATGCGATTTTCATGCGATTAATAATATCGGAGTGACATTTATACTTCTCGATCAGTTTGAAATATATTTTGCATTTTGGTGGATTTGTTTTTTTATTACTTTACTATTTATTACTTTTCGACGTCTGAACGGTGAGTTAATCATTTACCGACGTGTTAAACTAAGAAACCAGTAAACACAACCTACCGTCCTGACAACCGATGCTTTAAATAAACAAAAAAGTTCAATCGCGCAAAAAAAAATATGGGTTCGATTCTCGGCCGAAGCATATGAATCGCTGCTTCGTAAGCGAGAGATCTTTTGCGTCGTGACCCCCGGTCGCTCAAACATAACCTGACGTTAAGATCTGAAGTTCCAAAAACCAACTACGAATACTCAACACACATACACACATAAGCAGTTGTCAGTTTGTCAGGTTATGATGTCAGCGCTGATATATGCAGAAGAATCTGCAACTACCACTAACGGCGTTACAGTTTTCATTCTGGTTCTCATAAAATTGGAAATTTTAGTGCTGACGGGACTCTCTATGTGGCAGTACCATTCTTCAGAGATCCCCTATCCTGCGCTACGCTACCGATGCATTAAACGTATCCTGAAATGAGAACCAGTGAGTTAGGTAAGGCTAGGTGTGTGGGTCTATAAAGTACTCCACTGCGACTCGCAAAAGTCTATTGGGGCTCACACGTACTCAGATTTCACCAACCAAATTCAGCTTCTCAACAAAGCCGATTAGTTTATTTGGTGAATGATATTCCAGGTCCGAGGACGAGAGGAGACCCTGTCAAACATCAGATACCTGATTCAAGACGCTGCGGTCCAGATATAAATAATATGTTCTGCTGTTCCATGATCTTCCACACAAAGACGGCAAGTCGGATCTTCTGACAGTCCAAGTTTGAGCATGGAATGATTCAGAAGTCAGTGGCCTATTAAACATCTTAGGTTATACCTGCTATAGTCTAGCATTTGTTTGGAGATATTCTTCGAAGGATGTGTAAAAGCCTTTGAATGAACCAATCCTGGTAAATTATGCCAGAAGTCTAAAGCTCTTCTCACAGTTCAGGTATTCAGTGTTTGTTTGGCAAAACATATTGCGTTGCCAATTGTAGGTTCTTTCGATAGAAACACGTGCGGCACCCTCCCTTGCAAGAGAGTCAGCTTTCTCGTTTCCTTCCATGCCAGAGTGGCCAGGGATCCAGACCAGAAATACTTAATTGAGTTCTCTTATTAAAAGGAGTCATTTTTGGCAGTCCAAAGCCAATTCCGACGTTACACTTGGCTTACGTTTTTCGTCAACGATCAGATGTGTGCGCTATAGTGGCAGTCGCTATCTTTTCCATCATAATTGGAATACGCTACGCTACCGATCAGTGATGCATCAACTATCATTTATGCCAAAACATTATCTTGATCAACTCATGGAGTGGCATGACATATTTTTGTTTCAACATAATAATATCATGGACGTTTGTATCCTGAAATAAAAACCAGTGAGTACTATCAAGCTGAGTGATATCGAAGATGGATAGATAATTATTGAAGTCATATATCAAATGAAATTGGATTATATCTAGACGTGTAGTAAAATTAACAAACAATGAATAACTCCGGAGACTTAAGCTCCCGGGAGTAATTCAGATTATTATTGTTTATATGGTTGAATCAAATTGTCAATGTACAAGTTAATCTCAATAAAATCACTTAGAATATTACCCTCCAGTATTTAAAATCCCATATGAAGCAGAATTGTGGCCCCATCGTCTTTATCCCGTGAATAAGCAATAGATAAGCTCTCAATGCATAGCATTTCATGAAATTTTATAAATGGAACATAGATATGGGGGATTATAACAAAAACGACCGTTCTTCACCATTTAACAATACATTTTAACCTGCGCAATGGCGTATCGTGTCTGTGTATATTAAAATCGATGGTTTGATGTTTGGTTGGCAAGCTTGGTATCATGAGCAGTCAAAATTGACAACAATGTCAGAACAAAGTTGTTTTCTGACATTCGACAATGGCAAAATTATTGTATGATGCTGGAGCTCTATTTATCGGCCTTCTACTTGGTACTTGGGCTGGAAAATATGGTGGTGCAGTTTCAGCCATGTTTAAAAAAACAGACAGTCAACATGAGAGGGTCGATTGGCAAAAGGAATGTGCAGAAGATGATGATTGTGCTTGTGAAGAGGATGATGAATAATGAGATTGTATTATAAAATTGGATTTCAAATGTCCTTAAAACTTAAATTTACCCATAATACAAACCTGTTACTATCTGGTAATTATTATAAATTCATACACAGTTACACAGTTAATCTCAATAAAATCACTTAGAATATTACCCTCCAGTATTTAAAATCCCATATGAGGCAGAATTGTGGCCCCCATCGTCTTTATCCCGTGAATAAGCAATAGATAAGCTCTCAATGCATAGCATTTCATGAAATTTTATAAATGGAACATAGATATGGAGGATTATAACAATAACGACCGTTCTTCACCATTTAACAATAAATTTTAACCTGCGCAATGGCGTATCGTGTCTGTGTATATTAAAATCGATGGTTTGATGTTTGGTTGGCAAGCTTGGTATCATGAGCAGTCAAAATTGACAACAATGTCAGAACAAAGTTGTTTTCGGACATTCGACAATGGCAAAATTATTGTATGATGCTGGAGCTCTATTTATCGGCCTTCTACTTGGTACTTGGGCTGGAAAATATGGTGGTGCAGTTTTAGCCATGTTTAAAAAAACAGACAGTCAACATGAGAGGGTCGATTGGCAAAAGGAATGTGCAGAAGATGATTGTGCTTGTGAAGAGGATGATGAATAATGAGATTGTATTATAAAATTGGATTTCAAATGTCCTTAAAACTTAAATTTACCCATAATACAAACCTGTTACTATCTGGTAATTATTATAAATTCATAATAGTAAAATAATATCGAATCGTGCTTCATATTTTTATTATGTATGGTTTTTTGATGAAAAATGTACTATGTGTAAACTACGACTGGAGGAAGGATTTTTTTGGCGTAAGTCGGATTTGAAAGTCTCATCAATGAATTTATTCTGTCAATTTCGCCATAACATGATCAATGTGAGAAGCAGCCTTTACAAAATTGTCATCACTGTACTCATTAACAACTTCGGATAGGTATAAACTGACAATTCTTCAGATTTTCATGACATATATTTCCAACACCATCCTGTGATTTGAGTGCGGTGAATATACGAAGGGGGTATGGTTATGAATGTGTCCGATGCAAAAAGGGCAGTAGCATCTGAGTTTGTTATTACTGGCCGGATTGAAATGGGGAAAAACAGCACAATGATGGTTGTGTAACGTAGATTAACGACACATGGTCATGCGTTTGGGCAAATATTACAGAATAAAAAAATATAAGATGTTTCACTTCAGAGCGGTTTGATTCAAGTTGCTGTCCCAAACGGACGCCGCTCTCATAAATTACGTTTCGCTTTTTTTGTCAATGACGAGACCGGTAAATACCAGATAAGTTCGAAAAGCTTACTTCATTCTAAGCTATACAGGGGTAATCAGAGAAATATATATTCAAATTAATGGGATTCTTTATCACAAAGGTTTATTTTCAAATGTTGATTATTTCGAAAATTGTTTGGGATATAAATTTGAAAAGGTGAGTGAAAAATAAACTTGAATTTTTAAAATGAATCAATTCACAGTTTTTATCCAGCATCTTAGTAATTTTGTGATACTTATTGATAATCTAGCAGATATTTATCACAAATTCCATTAAATATACTCATTAGCCACCAGAATAATAGGGCCACTAAATCTTAAATTTTGATCTTTAAATAACGCGTATTTTTTGAAATGACAAGGTTGAAACACTGAAAAGAGAAGCAGCTGCAGGATACCTTTATTAAAAATTTTTAGAAATGTTGTAAAATACTAAGTTCGGAGTTTGGTTTATGTGTTAAATTTAATGTAATGTTTTTCAACTCTTTCAGTATACATTTGAGAGTGAAATATATACGGTCTCTGTTATGGAGACTGGCATAATATTTGAAAGGAAATTGATTACATGGATGATGAAAAGAAAATTTAGTAAATTCGTTCGAGAGGAACTGACTAATTCCCCTTAGTTATAGAATTGAATTTTTGTGTTTTCTTGCGCAATGTACTTGTTTATATAATATCCTTATTATAAAAATAAATCCTTGATTTTGTATTAGCAAATATTACAGAATATTTAGTGTTCAAGCTTTGCTATTAAAGAGAAAAATATTAATATGACTTTTCGCTCATTTTAACAATTGATTGATAAATTTGAGAAATCTATACAACATAAATATAAAACACGAACAACCAATAAACACCGTTCTAAAATAACAGCGCTCGACGGGCAACGTCCTGTATAATATGCCAAATTAAATGCAAGTAAGGACGTATCGACGTACTGTACCATCCAAGTCACCTGACAGTCACCAGCGGCATCGGTGCTTTACGCGATAAATTCGAACGAGTGAAACATCTTATATTTTTATTCTGTAATCTTTGGTTTGGGTTGGGTAAGTGTAGAGTTAGGATTCGGAATGTTTAAAAAAAATTATTACTTTTCTGTTGTGCTGTGCAACAATTAGGATAGAATAAAATAATATCATGTGGTGACCGAAATTAGCTACAATACGATCAAAAACTGATATTTGATGCCTAGAGTGATAAAATGTGAAGCACTATATTTAACGCCTTACAAATTTAGGACTTACTCTTTAAAGAACTGACCGTTCACCAATTACGCACCAAAATGGTTGGTTATATCTAGCAGATGTACCAACCCTGTTCAACTTGGTAGTGAAATTCAATGTCCTGCGTGGCATATAGCTAGGGAAGTAGTTGTTGCTTCTTGGTGATCGGTCTGCTCTTTGAGAAGTAATTTTCAAATTTGGAAGGCAGCATAATAAATAGTATTGAACTATTATCTTTGACATTTATTTGTATTTCGAGCTTATATTTTAGAGTGTTTCGAAAAACACCATATTCTCTTCAATACAATTTTCAATATTAAATTGTTCCAGTGGTGTTGCTACAATTTTATGAGCAATACTAGGTTTTAATCCAGGCCACCATTATGCCGAGAGTAATTCTAAATGAACACCTGGTACATCCTTTTATGACGAAGTGAAGTAAGTTTGACGTTTCATCATCCATAAAAATTTGCTTCAGCTGAGTTGGGGTGCGTTCATAAACAAATGTGCAAAGTAACACTTTACTCTGTAATGGAATTGGTTGACATTTGAAATGAAGCACATTGTAACCCGTGATTTATGAACGCATTATGGTAACTAACTGTCAAATTTCAATTAATTAGTCAGACATCTCGGCTAGTTATAAAGTTTCGTTGTTGTTGTTCACTCGGTTGTTCGTTTCCACAACTGTGTTAATGCTATTTTATTTTCCTCTTTGCTTTTATATTGAAAAACCAAAGTAAATTTGTAACATTGGTAGCTGCATTAGGTGCAAAATATCATTTATTTGATGATATTGACGAAGAAGAAGAAATTTCAACAGTTTCTCTTAAAAAAAGTTGCACCCCAACGAATAGAAAATTATGTGGAGACTTCATTGGAACGGTTTCTTTGAAAAATTTTGTAATTGTACTTTCTTGTTTCTAGGTAACCGGTAACTCGATAAAATCTTACCACGTTCCATACCGCGGTCTAGAAATGTGTACATTGGAAATGTCAAAGTATATTTATGAACGCTAGGAAAGTAGTCACAGAGTAACAAAAATTTCATTTATGAACGATGATTGTCAAAAAAAGTCTGAGAAATGTGTACTCTGTAACGTTTATGAACGTACTCCTGAGCTGTATTAAAAATATATAACTAGTAATCAAACTATTAAGTGATCTTACAGAACCAAAATAAATGTAAATAATAGATTTTTCCACATATCACTAGGAACTTCTGACATTCCAGACAAAAAAAGTCAAGATTTCCTATTTTCATCCTCACTATAAGAAAATGATATTTGATATTTCCTCACAGTGGCTAGTATTCTACATGAACGATTGAAAACATATTGTTTATAAGAGATAAATTTATATTCTGAAAACATTCACTATCCCAACCAGCTCTGGAGAAGTCTAAAAAATGGAAAATGCATCGTAACTCATCATTTAACTTTCGAGCAATTAAATTTATATGCGTCAAGTTTGACAATTCAACCTTAATACGTTTCCATAATTACCCAAAAGTTAGAATACCAATCATTTGTTGATAACTATTCGCGATTGTTAAGGTGCGTGGTTTGAAAGTAAACAATACTTTATAACACAA
>CAJUYI010001212.1:9118-24111 GCA_910591695.1 Galerucella pusilla
GAATGTACAATAAAACTTTGCTTTCAATACACATGGGAATTTATGTTTATTCAACTCAATTCCAATACAAAAACTTTGATTCTACTTGTTTAACAAAGCCTTTATTAAATAGTCCTCCCCATCTATAAGCAGAGTAATTGAAGGGTTTTTACCGAAAGTCAAATTGCGCAAGCTGTAGGGTGGTTACGTCACCACCTTCACGTACGGTCCCACGCTGGGACTATGTGGGAATGCAGCATATCAAAAGGTAAATATTGCTAGCGAAGTACAAGTAGTAAGGGGGACATTTTGAAGATGGAATACAAAGGGGGCGAACCTTCGAAGACTGGTATCGTGGGAATGTGTTCCGGTTTTTTGCTTACCTTTCAAAGACTAGGGAGGATCTCGCTGCTGGTGATTATATAAGGTGTTGCGAAATATTTTTTGCTCTCAGCGGGATGGTTTTTCGAATGTCAATATGTTTACTTTTAGATATAAATGTGGTATTGTGATAGATGTTGGGGTATGGTAATTGCAAAGGAGCTCTTTGTTGTTGTTATCTTTATTTTATGATAAAAAGAACTTGGAAAACACTTTTTAAGCAGGTCGAACTGAAAAGGGTTTAAAATGAAAGTACTTAATGTTAACAACAATCTCTTACAAAAATCTTATGAAATACACAAAATAAATCATCAATCCGGATAAATCTAGTGAGTTAATTAAGATTAAATTATCTATGATTGAGTACTTTGACGTCCCACGTAAATTTTTTAATTGAAAGTTATATGTCAAAGTTTTTTGTTACAGTTTCCTATTTTTTTGTTTTATTTGGTAGTCGAAAAACAGTTGTGTGCCACACATGCTGGAAACGTTTCAGCAGCCGTTGGCTATTATAGCTGCGTACAATTCACAACGCTCGCTCGTGCAGCTAATATTATTCTTTGTTTAGTACAAAAATTCCCTTGTCATTTCCTAGTAGGTACATACTACAACTTAAGTACGTTTTTGAAATTTTTGGAATATCTACACTTTTTTGAAAAATACTTTTTTGTGATCGTATGTTTTATGTACATTATAAAAATTTTATGAAACTCCTTCTAAGTACTGTGAAACAAAAAACTGCCATAATCATACTCTAATAATCAACACAATAGTAGTTTATACAACTATTGCGCAAAGCGTAACTTTTTCCACGAGCTCAAATCTAGCGAGTGGAAAAAGTGATTTGCCTACAAGTTGTACACAATATTTTTTCTGCAACCACATTTATTAATGGAAGAAATACAGTAATTTATATAGTTATATACAGTGTGACCCATTTTCTTTGGAAGCACCTCCGTAAAATTCGCATTTTTCAATCGATTCTGTTTTAATTTTTTTTAGTATCACTTAACTTAACCCGTTCTGGATTTATAGTGGTATGGTCATATTTAAGAAAAATATAACCTAATGTACCTACTTTTGTCTTTTTTGGCAGAGAAAAATTAACATAGAGTGCCTTGAAAATAGTAATTAAGCTATGGAAATTTGTGCCAAAATACTGTTTTGGATACTGAATCTAACAAAATAAATTAAATTCCTTGTACATTTTGAACACCTTTCCGAATTTAAATTTGTTTAAACAGGAAATACCGCAATTTTACATTTTTTTATCGAGACTAACCCACTTCCTCAAATGAATAACGATACAAAGCTTGATGTGCATTTCCGTTTCGATAAGACCAAAAGACATTAGCATAAAAACAAATTCTCTAACACACTCTAAAGTGTCAACTGAAATAGCCCGAGTAATGCGAAAATAGATAACTTTCACCCACAATTCGTATTACATTTGAAGAAGAGAGTCCAGTTGTGGTGTACTCGGTGCCTTGTAGCCAATATATTATCCGCGACTCCTACACGACCACATAAAATGTACATGTGTACATACTGACAACATACAACAAACATGCCTGTACATATCAATGTATTGATGAAATCTAGGAGGTTTTCGGACGTGTTGGAATAGCCAAGAAGGGTGGCGATTGATGGTACTTCTCCCACATTGTTCAAGTCCTGTTTTCGCAGTGCCGTAGATTTTGAAATTCAACAAATTTCCACTCTTTTGATATATTCATTCAATTCAAAAGAATTATATTTTTCAATAATTTTATGATAGTTTTATTGATCTTTTTTATTGTAAAAATTTGTGAATCAAAAAATAATCTAGTCAAATATAACTCGCGAGTTCCATAAATTAAAAAATAATTTGACAGATTTTGTTGCCATTTGGAAATAGCCGCTCGAGCCCTGCGGGCGACTATTGCCTGGCAACAAGTTTTCAAAAAATCTGTCAAATTATTTTCAATTTATTCTTACTCTCTTGTCATATTATTACTGAGAATTTAACGATTTACAAAAATAGTCTGGGATGCTTTTTAGCTAAGTTGAGAAGTTATTCGAGTTTAAAGTCCATCATTAAGTCGTAAAGGATAACTTTTACTATTTCTTCTAATTACCAAGGAAAAAAAATTATATTTTTTTCAGTTCTCCCCAAATTTTAGTAGGTACTTATTTAAAATATCTAAAAACAGTATGTGGTCATTTTCTATCATTTACCTTTGCCTTTGGATACACCATTCCATTTAAGAGATATCCAATACTTTGTAACGATCATTAAGTTATCCAAGAAGGGGAAGGGAATATGAACATTGAATTCGCCCTTCCCCTTTTTGAATAACTTGATGTGCGCGACACAAGATATTTTCCACTTAGATGTCTTGGAAATTATTTTTTATAATATTTATAGTTATTGACGATTTAAAAGGAATCGAAAATGATTTACTGTTTGTGAACTTCTTATCTGAGACAAATATTTCCAATTTTTACTGTTTATTTTGTTGGACCGAAGGTACTGGTCTATAAGAAAGGTTAAAGGATTAACCGTCAAGAATCATTTGTTTACTTCAAAGTGAATTATCACGAATCGCACTCTTACATACAATCGGGGACTTATATAAATATGTTAACATCGTACAAAGGTGTTAATTAAGACCTATGCCGGAAAGACGGACGAGGCTGGGAAGTAAATATTATTGAGTATTCATTTTGACGTATCCTTTACGAAAAATCTGCACATATTCAACCAATTAGACAGTAATTTGAGCTTGGAGAAACTTTGAACGATTTCTTCATAATCCATATATATGAAATAATGTCTATGAAACTTAATATGAAAGTATGATGAGATCATTGTTTAGGAGAGAATAATGACATCACGTTCAAAGCGCGAACTATTTTCCGCACTTTTGAGTTTTTTTAAGATAGAAATGCAGTTCTAAAAAAAATAGGAAAGAATACGTGGTAATTTTTTTTTAAAAATACTTTAATTTATTTGAAGCAATGGAAAAATCACTGAGAAGGCCCAACATTAATCCAATCATTGAAGAAAACATTTTTATTATCAAAAAATAATTCGAAAATTGTTAAGAAAGTTGTTGATTGCTCGATAATACCAGGGCCGCGTTAAGATTTGTTTGACGTTAGGATGTGACGTCATCGGGCGCGTTTTATCGGTACGTTCGTTCTTTACCTTGCAAATATGAACGGTACGATGTACGATACCTGTCTCAGAACTATTTTGTAAAATGGAGGTGGTTGTGGACTTGATTTTATTAAATAGTAGTGAGAGCGAATCTGATAGTAACCAAGAAGAGTATGAGAAAACTTGGACTATAGGCGAAAAAAAGGTTGATTTTATTTATTATTAAAATACCAAGATGGGCGATAATGTGAGAGAGCACATTATGGGTCTGTTTGACGCTCATTTTAGGCGTGCCTTTCTAGCAGTCCAGAGGTTCCGAGTTTATTAATTTTTGGTCTGGGTGCAATCATTCCAGAAATAGCGAAATTAAAATGAGACGCCTATGGTGACTGGAACCAATTATTTGGATGCGATTAAAATATCCGCTCTCTGTGATATAGCAGCATGAAATACATAAGAACATGCAAAAATTTGAGCAGCCACTTGAAAGCTGCCAATTACCAACATTAGAAATTATTTGCATCAAATTTAAAATAAGCGACCATAAAATACAGAAGCACTTTTTCTAGCAATTTTTCATTTTTGATTTGACAGTTAGTTGCCAGCTGTCAAGTGTCGGGATTGAATATTTGACATTCATTGAACATTTGGCAGCTATTTGATAGTTTAACATTAAGGTGATGCGGAAAAATGGTCATTTTTCGCCTGTAACTTTTTTTGGGATTTTTAACGACTCATTCAAAAGCTTTGAATAATTGCCTCAAATACAATTCACCCACCATTAAGTCAGAAAAAACTGTTTGAAATACTTCAGTTCAATTTAAGGACAACATAATGAATGATGAATTTAAAATGGTCATATTTCGTTTAAAACGTATCATAGAAGAAAAAATCGGAAACTTTTTTGAAGAGCAGCGACTAAAAATTGAATGCCCACTTCACTGCATCAAAAATCAAAACTTTTTCCACAACGCAACGGGCCAAAAAGGGGAATGTTTTTACAGTTTACAACTTCAACAATTTGAACTCAAAATTTTACAATATATCCCGTCTTGCCGGAAAAGCCAAGTGAATTACCGGATCCACTGTATTTATTCAAAAAAAATCTGATATACAGGATCGGAATAATTTATTAATTTTCTTAACATCCGGAACTTATTTTTTCTTATTTTAAATCGATTGATCGATTGCAAACCTTAAAGTAAATATGTTTCCAAATTACAAAAAAATATACAGTGTGGTATGAAAGTTGAGGACCCATGAAGAATTTGGCAAAATAGATCAAACATCCTGTATCTTGGTTATTAAAATAGTTATACCGATCAAGTACCTATGGGGCGTTTGAGATCACCCAGGTATTCCATATGTCACTTTCCCAATGAATCACCCTGTACAGTATGTATTTAAGACAAGCTGAAAACGTGTCATATACCTCTCCTATTATACCCCAACACGGAAATGCAGACCTGGCTGGTGAGTAGCGGGGCTAGATATTAATATGTTTGAGACAATCTAAGTTTTTGATATGTTGTGGTAAAATATTTAAAGAGTTGAGAAAAAAATTAGCCAAATTTATTCTGGTGTTAACATTGCCAGACGCAAAAAATGTAATTTATTGAAAAGTATTAGGCCGACTCTTAATGTTTAAAGAGTATTGAAAACGCTTTAAAATGATACCATACTCGACCTCTAATGCCATTCAAATATTTTAGGTGAAAACAACTAAGTTTTAAATACCGGTAGAAAGTTTTAAAAAGGGTTTACGCAGCTCCTGATGATGGCTCTGTTTTTTTTTTCATTCCGCGACCTTGTATACAAATTTACCTGTTTCAGGATTTTTCATTTGAATTCATAATTTATTCGTTACTTTAGAACATCACTGTTTATACAAAGTGTATGTAACAGCTTTTTTTTAAATATATTATAATTGCACCGATTTTTCAATTCTCCAAGGTAAAATCCTGTACAACTTTGACTGTTGTGTCCTTAATCCCGTCAAAACTTATAAATTGCAGTCGGATACAACTGACGAAATTTCGCTAAGAGCACACGTGCCCCTTTCGTATATTTGTACATCAATCTCATTTAACTCGGGGACATATGTCACATTTCAAAATATTGATTACGATTTCGTGTACCAGGAAATGGTTTATTATGCAGCTAAATGCAAAATTCCCCAAGTCGATATTCTAGATATAGTCTACTCAGATGAAAATAATGTTTTAGTCATGAGTATTATATTTAACTCCACTTACTGGCAAAATAATAAATCCACGCAAATTTTTGTGGATGAATTTCAATAGCAAGTAACTTTTTGATGTACAGGCTTAAACAAAAAGATGATTTCTATCATAAGTGTAAGACTCTCTGAGGATTCATTTTCTTCTTACATGAAACACTAATAAATGCCTTATAGTTACTATTTTCTAATATCACTATCCAAAACAATGGTAGCTCGTCAGCAGTAGGTAACCACCAAAGCAATTCCGAGAGATTGTTTTAAGGCTTTTGTACTTATATAATATGCCACAGCATAAAGCACTCTTCAATGTTCATTTGATAAAAAGCACCCTACAACACTGATATTGTATTGTACTGAGAAAATTTGTTCACCAAATTCTGTAAATTCTGAAATCATATCTGATTAAAATTGGTTTTAAGCAAGTTTCTCAGTGTAGGTACAATTTCTAAGTTGAAGTTCATATTTATCTGACGTTAAATTTCCTTCGATAAAGAATGGCCCAATTAACAAAATCACAGCATTTTGAGACCTATTCTAAATAAAATCGTAAGTGTTAGGTACATATGGTGGAGCTCGTATTAAATAGGAGATTCCAATAATTACTGAATATACAGGGTGATGAATTTGAAATACCAAAGTTACTAATAATATAGAAGAAACAGCAAATCTTGCAGCATTGCATATATCAGATCTGGACTCCTTATCCCAAAATAGGTGTACTTACTCCAGTACTCCAAAGTTTGTACAATTAGGACCAGCAGTTTACGGGATAAATGGCCGTTTTTAGACTTTTAGGCCACTCTGTAGAGCTCGGTCGCTGACTTATTGAAACTTTTTAAAAGATCGATGTATTTTTCGAAAAAAAGCTTTTGCTTGCCTCATGAACATTCTGCTTCGTCGTTAATTCTTTTGACCCTATTCATGTTTTGTGACTGGCTTGCAACTACAATCAATCTGGGGATGTTTTGTCTTCTTTGATTGCTGCAGTCGAGATAAATTTGCAAACTGACCATACCAACATAATACACAGTTGTGATAAAGTGTGGAACCAAGTAAATATCTTTTAAACGAAAAGAACGATATTTATGAAAATTTACAGATGAGTGCAATGGAGCAAAATGCATCTGATGTACCCTATATATTTTTACAGATTTTGAGGGAGCTTGAATTCATACATACTGAGTTTACTGTAAAAAAATTCGTAGAAACGAGGAATATAGCACTTTAATCGTTGAGTGATAAATTTATCACTCAACGCTTTAATCAACCTCCTTTGAGTTTTTTGCTTTAGAGCAAAAAACTATTTAGATAAACTAATTGATGTTGTTTGTATGCAGAGTGATAAATAAACGAGTACTGTTTAGTACGTCTTTTGTTCTCCAAGTGTCAAATTCCAATTGACGGAAATAAATTTTACAATTTAGAATGGTTTAATTAAGTGAAAAAGAGCGTATTGAAATTTTAATGATGATCGGTTATGGTGATCGTGTTAGAACTCATGGAGAAGTGTGTCATATTTTCAATCATTTGCATCAAGAGAGAAGTCCTATATCACGCTCAACAGTAACTAAAACATTACAACGTTTTAATACAACTGGGATGGTAAAAAATTTGCTAAAACCTGGAAGAGCGCGGACTGCAACGAACGAAGCTGTTAAACAAAATATTGCAATCGATTTAAAAGAATCACCTCAAACTTCTACCACAAATTTGGCACTAAACCATGGTATCAGTCGACGTTCTGTAGGAAAGATATTAAAAAGAGAAAAGTATCATCCGTATAAGGTACAGTTGGTTCAAGAATTGTCAGAAGATGATTTTGAGCGACGGCTGTATTTTGCGAACGGCTAATGGACATCTGTAATGTCGACAAAAATGTTGCTTCTAACATAGTTTTTCCCGATGAGGCAACTTTTTGTTTAAATGGAACAGTTAATCGCCATAACTCAAGGTATTGGTCAAATAAGGATCCTCTCTGGATTCATGAAGCACATCCACAGAAGTTAAATATTTGGATGGGAATTGTCCAAAATAGGCTTATAGGCCCATTTTTTATCGACGGAAACTTGAATAGTGACAAGTATTTGGATCTATTAAAAAACGAAAGTATTCCTGCACTTCAACAGAATGGGCAATTACGCACAAAATGTTTGGTTTCAACAAGATGGAGCACCTCTCCACTATGATAGACGGGTTAGGGATTTTCTGGATGCGAATTTTCCAATCGATGGATTGGACATGTATGATTCATAAAGTGGCCTGCTCGTTCTCCCGATCTTAGCCCGTTAGATTGTTAGATAGTTTATCTAAAATCACGTGTTCACGTTAGACGACCAACAAACTTACAGGAATTGAGACAAAGAATTATTGATGAACGTGAACTGATACGTGGAAAAGTCTTGGAAAAAGTGTCTCAAGAATTTGTTAATAGGATGGCGTATTGTCAGCAAGTAAACGGCGAGCATTTTGACCATTTAAATTATTTTGCTCCTCATTATTCTAAAATAATGAAATGTACACCCATTGTACAACTAACAGTGAGTTATTCCTCGTTTCTACATTTTTTTTACACTAAACTCAGTATGTATAAATTCGAAATAACAAGCTATTCTAAAATATTTAAAATTATATAGGGTGTCCCTTTTAAACTAAAGAAGTTGATGGCATTTGCAGTTAAACCGGAAATATATTATTAACAAAAAAATGTACATCAGAATCATTTTGTTCCATTGCACTTACGTGCAAATTTTTATAAATATCGTTCTTTTCGTTTAAAAGATATCTACTTAGTTCCATACTTTATCCCAGCCCGGTATATTCGAGAAGAATGTTTGAAGCAGTTCAAAGTTAGTATCCAAATCTAGTAATTTTTTTTTTTCATACATTTGTTTTGAACAACATTTATAATTGTCAACATTGCATATTCAATTTGAATGAAATAATTCGTTTTTTTATTGTTTCATTTCTCAAACAATTACATATCTTAAAAGTTCTGGTGGCTGCTGTGTCTCAAACCACATAACTTCTATTTTTTAGTAATCTTCGAAGTGTGAGCTCCCTTGTATCAAAAATAAAAATCATTTGCGATTTGAATTCTTACGTGTATGGATTATTTTGCCTAAGTATACCTAATTTCTCTAGATAGTGGTACCCTCTTAAAATTCTTATACATCTGCTGCTAGTCCTCAATAGCTCTCTTCAATGTCACCTGTGAGATCACGAAGATAGTTGGGGTCGGGATTTGTGAGGAAGTAGACAGCGTGGGACGAATACCAGTGGGGAGAGACTAGGGAATATTAAAAGCTTTATGGGATACGGGTAGAGAAAATGTACCTAACCGATCTTTTTAGTTTTAATACAATATTCGTCATTACATAAGGTTAATTACAAGGGGAATAAATCTTTACAAAAAATGATGGATTTTTTATTATACAGTGTGACCCATTTTGTTTGGAAGCACCCCCATAAAATCCGCGTTTTCAACCGGTTTTGTTAATTATTTTTTCTGTTAGATTCAGTATCAGAAACAGTATTTTGGCACAAATTTTTATAGCCTAATTTACCACTGCTTGTGCTTGATAATTTCATATATTAACAAAATGAAATCAACGAGTCGCAGGTAGGTAGATTTTGAAATTTTATTTATGTCAGTCATTAACATTTGTATGAAATAGTGAGTACTAGATGTTCCAAATATCCAACTATTTAACTATTCAAGACTAAGTTGAAATTGTACTTTTTTGTGGTTACAATAACAGAAGTTAAATGTACATGTCCCCAGCCCCCCCAAAACCTAAATCATAAAATTGAATAAGTAGCAATTTTGCTCGTACATAGCGTATAAGAATATTTTTTAAAGCGATTTTTTATTTTGGAATCCATAACTACGTACATGAACTATTCTTCAGAATATTATGATTCGCTGTGAGTCAAAAACTAAAATTTGCAGGAAAAAAGTGGGAAACGATTCACTTTTTTTTCGAACTTTCATTGGTCTACTCAGTGGAAAAATACGTGTACTTGAGTGCTTTCATTAGATTTTAGTGCTTAAACCAATTTCAGGTACCTATTTTCAATTTTCTGGTACTAAATACGAGAAAAAAAATTACTTCCATAAACTCACTGACCCGTCAA
Source organism: Galerucella pusilla (assembly GCA_910591695.1). NCBI lineage: Eukaryota > Metazoa > Arthropoda > Insecta > Coleoptera > Chrysomelidae > Galerucella > Galerucella pusilla. Next base: position 18,997 of record CAJUYI010001212.1, read on the forward strand.
AATGAAAATACCTGAAATCAGTAACAGTGTTGCGTAAGTCGCAAAATAATTTGATTTTAACAGCAGCACAACGTCAATTTTGACATTTTTTTTTTCAAGAGTGATCGCATGTTTATATAATAATGCAGGATTAATTAAGTGGTAAAACATCCAGTGTATTATAAAATATGAGTACAATCTACAAGGAAATATTCGTTCAATCAAATTTTCCTTTCATGGATTGAAAATTAAATTGAACGGCCCATTGGTATTGTTTCCCAGTGGGAAATTTGTACCTTGTATAAAAATTAGTTACGTAGGTATATTCTCACCCTACTACTCAATATATACCCTTGAATTAATTTCCAAAGCAGTGTCTTCAAGAAAAAAAAAGAAAAAAATTATCGAATTGTCACATTTAGGAAGAACTGCCCATATAACATTGCAAAACATTAAAAACATACTATTTTATTTAGGCCAAGAGCCAGGTATTTTTTGAAAAAAATGTACCGGAACAGGTATTTTTTTCTTTGAATAAGTTCAGGGGTGTCCCTGAATGTAAATCCAAGTTGGCTGGCGACATATATGGCTGTAATTGTTTATAACAATAAACTAGGCGAATTTTGTATCTTGTACAAAACTGTACAAAAGTCGTAGAACGAAATGCCATGGTTTATTTTTCAACTTACCATATGGTGGGGCTAGCGACATTATGTCGCCAGCCCCCCCCTTTCATATGTTAATAACTTTTGAACATCACTTGTACAAAAATCAATTATGCTTGTACAAAAATGTACATAATGAGTACAAAATTTCTACGTATTCAATTTTATGATTTAGGTTTTGGGGGGGCTGGGGATATGTACATAGAAGTTAACGAGAAGTAATAGAGGTAATCGGAGACATCCAGATCGCCGTATTCGCTGCTTTGTTGTGAACAAAATTCAAAAAAGTATTTATTGAGACTGGAGCAGTGACCAAACGTATTTAAAAAAAATTCAGGCAAGAAACTTTGCATACAATCCAAATTATTAAGCACAATTTTACATTACTTTCAGGAGCTATAACTCCAGAACGGGTTAAGTTATCGGCATCGAATTTTCACTGTGCAATATGTTTGAGTTTACCGCATGTTTACCATGTTGCCATTTCAAAAATTTGTCTACATTCTACGTAAGAAGTTAATGAAAATACCACTTTTTTCAAATTCATGTTGTAATAACTTTGTCGTTAATAAAATTTTTTTTATAAAATTTGTGATGATTCTGAATCCAGTGGCAAAGTCATATTCGAGAAAAAAAATGCCTAATGTTCTTTCGTCTTCTTTGGCGAAGAAAATTTAACATAGAGTGTCTTGAAAATAGTAATTAGGCTATGAAAATGTGTGCCAAAAAAATGTTTTCAATACTGAATCTAACAAAAAAATTAAATCAAAATCGGTAGAGAAATGCGGATTTTACAGGGGTGCTTCCAAACAAAATGGGTTACACTGTATTCACCAAAATATTTTTATGCATTTCTTCATATACATTCATTAAATACAGTTTTTATATTCAAATTTTGCGATCTTTATAAGTACATTATGATAATGCGAAGTACCTAGCACATTAAAGATGATAAATTATCTCATTTCACAATGAAAGAGGTGAATAATAGAATAGACAGAATTAAAGTGCCACAGGAGCAATGCCTCTTTTATAGTTTGAAGGTTCTTAATTGATATTTCTATAGAACCGTTTTACATAACCGCAGAGGCAGTATGGTACGGAAATTTGAATAATTTATTTCAAATTAAACCTCTTTTGTGTGTAGATTTATTAAAATATTTATTACATTATTGAATAGGAAGCATATGCAACACCCTGTAAAATATTGACACTAAATCCCCCTTTCGGCGGGGTCATTCGTACATGTTTTCATCTGACCCTCTGTATCATTAGAATTTATAATTTGACAAATTACTAATCGACCTATTGTGATGCATTTGTTTTTTTCTCTACTACTGTGCAATTCAAATCGATAAGGACCTTGATTTACATTCATGCCAAATGCATAGATTTGCATTACCTCTTACATTCAAATTTTGGAAAAAGATTATTTTCATGTTACCTTGCGTGAAGTACATAATTTTAGCACACTCTGGACTGCGTAAAATAAGAAAAAATGTATGTAGTTATATAGTTCGGGGAAGTTAGGCCGAAAGTTGTTGTAAAATTGAAAAGTTTTCCACCGGAGATTTTACTTTTTTTTATTTATTAGAATTTAAGTGCCTCGACAACTATGGCCATTGACACTATTGTCACTATACATAAATACAATATTTTAAAACATAAAATATGTAAAATATTATTCTAGTTCATATTTTGTGGTAGATGTTAGTTGTTTTGAGGAAGTTCAATGTATTTGGGATTTCAGCGGTGCAGTTTAAAAGTTTTTCAGGTGTGGTCTTAGGTCTAGGCGCTTATATGTAAGGGTGTATTTCTGGCAGTCTGTGAGAATATACTCAATAGTTAGGGAGGCGAATAGGGGATTTTCCGGGAATAATCGAGCGTGGCAGTTTAAGATATGAGAGATACCCTAGACCTAATAGAACAACTTTGGAAAGTATTAGCTCTATATGTAGTGACGCGCGCCTAGGATAGACGATCAGATTATTAAAAAAAACGATAGTCTGAAATAGTCGAGCGCGTCAGATTAAGATATTGGGGGTTGATCTTAGTGTTTTGAGACTAAATTTAACTAATCTGACGTTAAGTCCTTGATACCGCCGAGTTATAGAGTCGCGAACTTGTAAAAAAAAACGTTAATCTGGCATTCTTGAGCGCGATTTAATTTTTTTTTTATTTTGAAGAATATAATCTGAAACTTACTGAAAATACAAAATCTGCCGGTTTCCGCATGACCGGAAGTGTGGAGGAGCCATTTCGTCATCCGAAAAACGCGTTGCGGCATGAGTCGCGAACGATACATTTTACAATGAAAAAGTTCCATAAAAAAAAGGAAATTTCATTTTACACAAAAATGGTTTCTTTACATTTTTATCCAAAGTTAAAACTTTTGGACTTAAAGCATCATGAAAACTCAAACTCCCGTTTTTTGAGTAAATCTCGAAAACGGAGGGTATTAAAAAAATTGATATGGAACAACGATGATTAAATTATGTAACTCTTATTATATCTCAAATTTTTTTTCCTAAAGCTTCTCGACAATTTTCGTGGACTCGGAAAAAGTTACGCGTATCTGTATACAAATAGATATTTACGTAATTAGTTATGAAAAGAGCGATATTGTTCAACAAGCGTAATATTTGCCAAAACGAGCGCTAGCGAGTTCTGCAAATTACGCTCTCTAATTTTTCTCAATATTTCAAAAATTAAGGGTTGAAAAAAATCTTTCCCAATTTCATGACGTCATCTTATAGGGTATAAAATTCCCTACAACTTTGACACTCACAATTTTTTTTTACAATCAAATCTGAAAAAGTTATGGACAAAAAAACTGTTGCATTTCACGTGCTCCAAGCTATGCTTGCAAGCTGCATCGCAAGCTCGAGCGGAATCTTCTCGCAAATCTATGAAAGTAATCTATACTGAGAACAAGCCTTATAAGCTTCGCAAGTGTATAGGTATATTTATTTCGCAATGAATATTTTTATTTTTTCATATAGGTATTTCCGTATGAAAAAGTAAAATCTTCGAACTCCTCACTTCCCCGAACTAATAGTCTTATTAAAATATATAATAAATGGTCACTTAATTGAATATTCAGACATTCGATAAAGTACCTAAATGGAAAACACTGAAAAATAATAATGGAATTGTGAGTGACCATCGTGAAGAGTTTAAAGACATGATGATGGAAAAATGTTACCAAATTCTTAAGTAATCTTACATTTGGCAAAATCACAATTTAATTTAGAAATTTCATTTCAGGTATTCGAAACTTCCAGGCAATCACAATATCCCATCGACAATATTGAGCTGCAACAAGGTGAGTCCATACTTAAAATTCTATCTGTATTTAATATATAATACTGTGTAATAAAACACGTACGTTATCTAACTATATTTTTCTACTCCTGTTTTATAATAAACTTATCAAAAGACTGAAATCTGTATCATAATGATATTCATTATAATACAAATTTTCATTATGATACCGATTTTTAAGCCAATAGGAATGCGACATTCGCACAATATTTAATATAGCCATGGATACCTGGTTGACATTTCTGAAATTAATTATATTAGATCTGTTCCCTGCAATAAAAGTGTAGCACTGAGCTATACGATTTTATTTATTTTAATTATGTTTCAATGCTTCTTGCAGTATACACATGCAATATACTTATGTTGCTTTCGTTTATTTGGGCTTCAAGCACTTGTGCGTGACGCCTCAGTCGTCACGACTTTTGAGCAAATCGAACACGATTTTTCAGGATCCTCGAAACCACCTGACATGTGCCAATGCCAATGAATTTCCTGTGTTGTTAGAAGAACAGTTTTCAATTATAATGTTTTTGATAATAAAAATTTTGCATATTTAGGTATTTTTAGTGAGGTTTAAATAGTATTAAATCGTAATCGGCACAATCTTAACCTTTAAATAAACGTCAAACCGGACAAACGTCAAATATTTAATGTCCGTGGACTTTTCGGTATGTGCTTGAGGGGCAAGGGGAAGGTAAGACTAGGCGTCACGCCCGGTAATAAACGAACGGAATTCAGTCACTACGAGCTGCTACTAGCAGCCAAAAGTAAATAATCGAAAGCACCTATTGATAGTCCCAAATTTAGCAATTTTACACGCGTCTTTTCACAGATAGACCTGAATTTTTCAAAATTATATAGCTCAGTGCTACACTTTTATTGCAGGCGAACAGACCTATTAACTGACACTTAATTTGACAGCTGTCAAATAATTTTGATTTTCAAAAGTAACTATATATAAAATTAATTAAACTAAATAATGAAATTGTGTTAAAATAATGAGTGATAACGAATTTTCTCTGACGCCTCCAGAAATTAGAGAAAGAGCCGAAAATGCAGTTGCCAACATATTACCAGAAAAATCCAAGAAAACTTATGAAAAATTATACAAACAATTTATGGATTGGAGAAAATTAATTTAATAATT
>CAJUYI010001212.1:24211-86700 GCA_910591695.1 Galerucella pusilla
AAGTTTTCGTGGAAAAGAAAAAATTATCGATAAAAATTAAAGCACTCGTGGTATTACCTTTGATAACTATCTGACACGTGCTAGACAAATAAAAGCCACAGTGACTTCAATGATTATGAATATCTGCAACTAGCTGACAAATGACCAATGATTGTCAAATATTTTAAATTTATAATTTTGGTACTTGGCTAGCTGGATATTACCGAAAAAAATCAATTGGTTAAAATATTTGCATGTTCCCATGTATTTAATGTTGCTAAAATCAAATGTGATGTGAAATTTTCTAATTATTGTACAACCTGGAATCTGTCAAAGTTTAAAATATAAACTGTTGGTTTCTGTATCTCCGATGTTAAAATTGTAATCAGCTGCCAAAAAACCCTTGCCAATCAATTTTGGTAAAAATTATGACCAAACTTGTATTATCGAGCAATGAACCACTTTCAAAAAGTTTTAAGTCGATCATAGCTTTTTCGAAATATTTCTCGGAATCAATGAATGGATCATTACATGTATATAATTATTCAATTATTTGCTTAGTATAAGTATGCTCTTGGTAACCATTAGTTGGTATGCTGTTGTTATTATTAATAAGGCTAATACCAAAGTTTTATTTTCATATACCTATATCCGCACAATTTTATAAAATCAAAACCAGAACAACGAATCGAATGCATTACGTAATACTTTCACACCTGGATGTTTAAAATAATGTGTGGGGTGTGTGGGATTCCCGTACATGAGGCATTGTGTGTTCCTGCCGAAAAAATCATGCTTATTATACAATGAACAATAATGACATCGTGGGAAGGAGCTAACTATGATATATTTCGTTCAGTTAAACTGGTTTAATTAGATTGGTGTTGCAGAACTATTAGATAACTTGTAATTTTTCATGCAAAGGACGTTATAATTTCCATATGAAACCTTTGAACAGGTATTAAAATTTCATGACTTGTTTTTTTTTTTAATTTTCGAAATAATTTTTTTATTGGAGTGAAACAAATGGTTAGACTAAAAATGATCCGTACTGTTACATCAAAACAAATTGTGAAGAAGTAGTTTTTAACGACATATTATTATTATATGCAATTTTATAAGCATAAAAAGTAGAGATATTCAGTTTTATACAGATATAAATAGTCTATAAAGCTCGTTTGTAATCGTTCATTACAAGTTTCAGTGAATATTTCAGAATCCTTAATAATTAATAAATACATACACATTTTGTATACATTTTTTTGTCAATTTTCAAAGCATCAAAATATTTATAGAACCGGTCCTACTTTGTATCTATTTATTGACAGCTTAGGCACAGATTATAAAGAGAACAGATACGAGTCCCGTTAAAACATCAAACGATTTTCAGCTCCGTCGTCAATGACCTTGGACCTTTAACTCGGTATGGCCGCGATGTTGCCAGTTTAAAATATTTTCTGAATTTCTTACCAAATTGCACTGTTGACTCGGGGACAATAACAATTTCTAGTGCCGGATCTAGTTTTATTTGAAGTTTCCACTAAATCTTTAAAACTGCGCCATTAATTAAAACAATCATCATAATCGAATATATATTTATGTATTTATTAAATACCTATATGTACATTCCTATGATTTGTTATAAATGGTCATTACTCTTGGGAGATTAATTAATAAATACATTTTTAAATAACACAAATAATTACAAAAATCAACCAAATTTCAAAGTACAAATAATTCTAAATTTATTTATTATCAAAGGGGATACAATATACACATATGCAAGGAAGAATTTAAATAATAATTTGTAACACCAAAGTTAATATCAAAAGCTTTAAAATTTCTTTTATCATAGGCCGGGGTATTAAATTTTAATTATATACTCTCATCCCTTGGAAATCGAAAGATCTTTATTTTTCTTTCCTAATAAAATTTATTTGGACAGTCTCTGTATGAACAATACACTCCGCCGTGATGTTTATTCATTTTATAAGAATAATAGTCTATAGGTACCACTATATTTTTATAGTTAATATTACCACAACGCACAATCGATTAGTCAAATAACACAATTGATATCGCCGATTGAACACTTTCAAACAATGAAGCGAACAAAAATGGCGTTATGAATTTTGAGAACAGATTACAAGTGATTTTGAGCATGTTTTGACGTTTTTATTATGTAAGGTTAGGTTAGCCGTCACCGTTATTGTGCATGGTTACCAAGGATGTGGTTTGTGAAAAAAGTATATCTATATTTATGGTATGATTTTTATACATTATAATCTTTTCAATTGTATAATTCTATTAATGTTGATAGAATTGATTTAAAACAAGTAATTATTGAATATTTGTATCTGTGTAACTATCACACTTAAAAAAATGCTTATAAAATATTTGACCTATGATCGTAAATTGGAGAAAATATGATGCAAATTGACAACCCTGTTGAGAAATTTCGCGAAGCAGCCCGAACGGAGTCGACATAAGACGATGGGCATTTAAATGGGTATGTCCACCCATCTCTCTCTCTTTTTACTGTTCTCTGTCAAGCTTTCGTATCTATTCTCTTTCTAATCTGTGGCTTATGGCAAAAGTATAGGGTATCTAATATTTACCCACCCTGTTCATTTTTGCAGTATAGAAGATATTGGTATCACTGAATCTGCGATGTCTCTAGTATCTATAGATGTCAAAGGTAATAGTATAATACCGTTATAACGTCTTACAGAGTTCTTGAGAATCGAAAAACAAAGACCGTTCATTAGTAAGCAACAACTAATTTCCTGGCTCGATGCCACGAAGGACATTGGATTATACTTAAACGGGGCTGGTATATCTGCAAGCTAGAACCAACCATTTTAGTCGGCAATTAGAAAGGACAAATGACTTATATATAGACAGATTTCGGTCTATTTGCGCCTCATCAGTATAAGGAAGATATCATCCATACAGAAGGTCTGAAAGCTTAATCTGGACTGGAGAAATCATTGATATTACAGAAATACATCAATCTAAATAAAGAAAACGTTAATTATGCGATAATAGTGATATCCCCACATCAAAAAGACTAAGAAGAGATGGTATGATGAAAAAAAAAACTTTCCTATGAAATTCGTTACGGAATTGAGTAACAAGAAGGATTGGAATACAAATACCACTACCAGACTTGGAAAGAATGCCATTCAATGGAATACAGACGGCCCAACTCAGAAGCAATAGAAGGAACTGGGATAGGAGTGCTCGGGCCACGAACCCTAAAAGTTCGGGAAATCTTTCAAGCGGCAATTCACGCAAAAAAAAGTGTACCTAGTTCAATGTTGATAAGGGATTCAAAAAAAGGCAGAAGATTATTATAATGCCGGACAGTCAAGCAGCCATTGAAGCACTGACCTCTTGTGTAATCAGTTCCAAAATTGTGTGAGAATGCCTAGGCTTATTCACTATTCGAACAATATAGTCACCTTACTGTTGATTCCTGGACACACTCGAATAAAAGGAAATGAAAAATAGCAGATGTAGTAGCTAAGCTCGAGACTGAAACACACTTTTGGGGGTCGGAACCCTTTTGCGGTATCAGTTCCAATGTAATATTGGAATAAATAGGCAAAACCGAGAAAAAGAGATCTGAGCATTGGAAAGATCTAGTAGAGTTTCAACAGGGATCGTATCGGGATATTGCCGCCTAAACAGGCTCGTGAAAAAGCTCAAAATAATGGATAAACAAGAATGTAGATCCTGCGGCATGGAAGAAGAAACCTACTTGCGAATTGCACAGCAATTTAGAATCCTATGGCACAACACCTAGAAGATTACTGATTAGAAGAGGAACATTTACCTAAGTTGAAATAGGACTAAAGGAGCTACTGGTCTTCACTCAGGAACTAAGTAGAACTAATGGAGCAAAAAGATCTTTTAGGTCTCAGTGAATATCACCCCAATATACATACATATATAACCCACTCCTTTGTTCAGAATAAATAGAACAACATGTTAGGCTTCACAGCTTCACAGCTTCTAGGTTTTTTTTATATTTCCCTATTTTATTCGATCACTAACAATCCAATTCCAGTCCTCAATTCCTAACTGTTTCAAGTCTTCTTCAACAGCATCTATCCATTTCTTCCTAGATCGTCTTTTTTTTCTCACCTCCTTCACCTCCAAGAAGCATCTTCTTCGCACACCTTTCGTCATTCATCCTACCCACATGGCCTAACCAGCGAAGCTGATGTGTTTGAATTTTACTTGTAATGCATGTCGTCTTATACATGACTTTGCTCTTCTTCTCCAATGCCCCGCATCCTTATTTCCTCCGTAAATTTTTCTTAGACAATCCCACTGATCTATAATAATTCCCATTTGTTAGTACACAGTTTCCTATCGGATAAATAGGAAGGAACAGTAATGCAAGTGGATAAAATAGTGGCAACGATGCGTCTAGTTGACGGAGTCCCATCCTGAAGCCGCCAACTATAGCCACAATCTCTGTCTCCACGTGCCAAAAGTCGGTCATGCTGCCACTCAAAAATTACCCACTCGCTCTATTTGAAATCATGTTTATCCATGTGCCTTTTCAGGGATATAATAGCAAAACAACTTTAGACCCTCATAAATAAGAACATAAAAAATTGATCTCAGCTTCTACCACTTAATTGGAAAATGCTCATTATAGTACTGATATTATTTTTATGTAACTATGGTAACAAATTATATTAGGCTGATAAAAATCAATTATTTTATTATTGGCTATCTATTTTCTGCATATCCCATATTCTTATTGTGAGAGTATATTAATTTGCTAAATATTCATACAGTGTGAAAACCACTTATGGAATAAAGTTCTTCATGTCATTATTTCAGAAAATTATGAAAAATGCCGAGACACGTCAACTTTTGAATTGATTTGTGCGTTATGTAAACATAAATGTAAATGTACAGGGTGATTCACGCAAGTATGCCATAGTCGGTGTTGTTTTTTTTAAATAATTACCCTGTATATTTGCATATTTTTGAAATCCTCTTAATGAACAGATTCCATCAAACTAAATAATGTATGGTCAATTAGGAATTATACAGGGTGAAATTTTTATTTTTACAGTTATTAAACACATACATAAAATACCTGATTTATTTGATTTTAATACATTAAAATAAATGCTCAAAATGTTCTCCACCTAGTTGTTGGCAATAGCACAGTCTCCTATAGAACTCCTCCTTAACCTTGTTTAAAGTTTGAGGTGAAATATTCCGTGTTTCTGTAGTTATCATGTCTTTAAGGTCTACAATGCTAGTTGGTTGTGTTGCATATACTTTGTTCTTGAGATAACCCCACAGAAAAAAATCTAACGACTTGAGATCTGGCGATCTAGCTGGCCACTCAATAGTACCTCTTCGTCCAATCCATTTTATTGGGGAAGATATCATCTAAATAAGTTCTTACCATTAAAGCATAATGGGGTGTTTCCCCGTCTTGCTGGAACCAAACATTTTCATTCGGATTCATTGGGATATAAGTTTGCCAACGCAGGAAGAACTTCATTTCTAAGCATATTTAAATATTTTTCAGCTGTCAAATTTCCATCTATAAATATAGGACCAATAATATGGTCGCCATGATACCGTCCCAAACGTTCACCTTTTGAGGGTACTGAGTATGTGTCTCACGCATCCAATTAGGATCCTCTGCTGACCAATATCTACAGTTCTGTCGGCTTACCTCTTAAATGTGAATGTTGATTCGTCAAAAAAAAAGAATGGTACCAAGAGTTATCTTATTCATCAATCTTTCGCAGAAATCCATTCTACGATCTGGATCGTCTTCTGTTAACTCCTGCACAAAAGTTGATTCGTAGGGATGAAGTTTTTTTTTATGAAGAAATCTTAGAACAGTTGTATGACTAACATTATTTTCACGGGCAATTTGACGTGTACTTGAAGTTGGATTCTCTTGGACACTTAACAAAATATCCACTTTCACATCATCTTCAACGAAGTGTGGTTTTCTTTTCAATGGTTCGACATGTCCAAGTTCTCTGGATTGTGCATGGATTCCAGACACAGTACTTTGTGAAATATTAGGCAATTCGGGATACCTGTGAATAAATAAGTTTGCCACTTCAACTTGACTTCTGCAGTTATCCCCGTACCCGATCATCATTAAAATCTCAATTCGGTGAGTCTCAGTTGAATATTTCATTGTTATGTCGACAAGGAAAGAGTGTTTGACAAAGATTTTACTTTTTCAGTATAAACTGTCAACACATCAACAACTGACAGAATAGAAAACAATCCACATTATTTACCGATTTAAAACAATCCACATTATTTACCGATTTTGTCTAATTATTGGCGTTTTTAGGCAATTCTCCGGTATTTATGATAAAATTCATGGGCGTAGCAGGCTTTGTTTAATATACAAATACGTCTAATAATTAGTTAGTTTAGATTTTGGATAAATCCATATTTAGCTACTTTAAAAAAGTACCAATATTTCAAGTGTAATAGATTATTAATTTTAAAATTTCACCCTGTATAATTCATAATCGACCATACATTATTCAGTTCGTTGGAATCTGTTCATTAACAGGATTTCAAAAATATGCAAATATACAGGGTTTTTCATTAGAAAAAAAACAACACCGACTATGGCATACTTGCGTGAATCACCCTGTACATTTGAAATTATGTTTACATAACGCACAACTAAATTCAAAAGTAGACGTGTCTCGGCATTTTTTATAATTTTCTAAAATAATGACAAAGAATTTTATTCCATAAGTGGTTTCCTTTCGGCTAATGGAGTCTCTCCCTGGTCATGAACAAACAAAAAAAAGTGGTCTCCACTCTGCATAAGTAGATTAAGTCTCGAATTTGTACATCTGCTCATTACAGAAAAGCATTCAATTGTCCCCAAATTGGTATGAAAAATATAAGGTGAAAATTAGTTGTTTCCTATTTTACAATTTATTTTTCCATTTCAAATTAAATATTGTCGAAACGTACCAGATTTTTTTTATTCTGTTTTTTTGGAACTTTCATGATAAACAATTGGAAGCAGGGGTAAAAAAGTAATTATCTTCAATCCACCCTGTTTGACACGCTCTGTTCTATTTACCACTATTAATGTTGTTTTTAAATAACAAATATGTAATATCTGTTCATCAGGGTCTAGGTCAAACTTTGAAGTGACGTCAAATGCATTGACGTTATTCGCTTAATCAATAATGTAATTGATAAAACACCCACTAATAACACCATTAAATGTTTATTCTTGTCCCACTTTTGATATGCGCAATTAATGGAAACATTTTACAATTTATTGCTAGTTAAATAGTTTTATTACAATGTTTATTATATAATATTCGTTAAAAAAATAGTATCAGTGGATAAAAAGGTCTTTAAAACAATCACTTTTTATAGGTGCACTTTGGTCTGGTACTATCACTACTAAAAATGGAAATAAAAAATGATTTATAATTTTATAGACCAAAAAAATGAGTTTCAGTTCAAAATAAGTTTTTATAAGTTTTCTCAATATTTATTTAGATTTTTTCAAGCGACCTTTCAATATTTATATTAAAATTATAATTTTTTTTCTTTTATTCATTAAAATAATCGATAAACGAGATGAAGTGAAAAACAAATTACTGAGATTATTCTTTTCACTTGTCAAAATCTGACATTTTGGTGGTTTTAACCAATAGCAACCCATTATTCTAGCCAATCATTCGGTATTATACTGATAATTCTGCTTCCTCATCGATAATACCTTGTTTACATTGACACGTCAAAATTTTATTTTGAATTGGTCATTATTGACAACTAAAAGTGCTTCGAAGTTTATTGAATATTGAGAATATTGAACATTCAGGTAATACAAAATTATAAATTGTTGAAAAAAATAATCTTCCCAAATACAACTCGCTCTTCAAATTGTATCTCATAATTTGTTATTTTTTTATTATTTTATTTTTTATTACATAAAATCGCTCCACCTTCGGTGTCGCGATTTTATCATGTCAGTTTTTCTCGTAAAATTAGTGATTGGCAAAACTGTTTCGTAAATTTATCCGATGAAAAAAAGCTCTTGTGTTTTTACTGTTGAATAAATTTTTTTTAACCTCAATAATTTTATTCAATCAGCTACAACATTTCAGAAATTGCATCATTGGCTGCCTGCAGCAGAGGTATTAGTCCTGCCAAATACCATTTAATTTTGAGGTGTTTGTTGCCACCAGCACTCATGCTTCTTATCAAAATATCATTTAGCAGCGTGCTTTCTCAGAAAAATTAGATACCCTTATGATATTACTTACGAGAGTTCTTACAATCACAACCTAATGCTTTTCCCAATTGATTTAGCAAGTTCCCATGTTCATAAAAAATAACATGAGTCTCCAATTAGACGGTGCTTTGGTCCTTTTTCAAATGATCAAGACAAATTGAATTGCCACCAATATCACCTTGTCTAACTACACTCACCGGCACGAAAAACGGAGCAGTTGAATTTTTTTAAACAAACTTCAAATTTTAATGCTTTGTAATGTTTTATTATTATAATATCTTACACACAAATGAAATAACATGTTTTAAATATTTTTTAACAACAATTGAACCTTTATTTAAAGTGAAAAAGTTTATTTGAATTAAAATAATAAACCCCATAGATCTTATTACTTGGCCGTAAAGTGCAAGTACATAGTTGGCCATGAATTTTGAGAAATGTGACAGATCCAACGTGACAGCTACGTGTTAAATTTGTGCTGCGTTTATTTAATCTATAGTGATACATTTATTCAATCTAAAAAATATGTCTGTTAATCCCGAAACAGCGGCTGCTATTGTTGCGTTGCTTCAAGATGGGAGGAGTGAACGATATGTTGCCCGACAGTATAATGTATCCAATAGCACTGTGCACCGTATTTTTACACGTTTTTTGGAAACTAGAGCTTACAATAAACGACCTGGAAATGGTCCTCAACGCAGAACTAGCGCTCGTGATGATCGTTTTATCTCCTTACAAAGTCTACGAAATCGTCATGCTACAGCTGTTGAAATAAAAAATCAACTTCAGTACGTCCGGCAAACTAATGTAAGCGAGCGGACAGTTAGGTGAAGACTCAGGGAAGCCAACCTAAACAGTCGTAGACCTGCGACAGGCCCAGAACGTCTTAGACATCATCGTGTTGCACGACATCAGTTAGCCAGAATTCATGAGCACTGGGGTGAAAATGAATGGGGGCACGTTTTATTTACTGACGAGTCCAGATTTAGCTTACGGTCTCCAGATGGCCGTGAGAGAGTATGGCGAAGGCCACACGAGCGTTCCGCTGAATGTACCTTCAGCCGTAGGGTAGGATATCAAGGGGGATCCGTAATGGTGTGAACCGGAATTTCTCTGGAGGCACACACAGAATTGTACATCCTTCTGAGAGGCTCCTTAACTGCTGCCAGGTACATTGGGGACGTTCTCCAAGATTTTGTTGTCCCTTATGTTGATTTTATTGGAAATGACTTTCTTCTTATGCATGTTAACGCAAGACCTCATACTGCGAGAATCACTCAACAATATTTGAACGAGGTAAACATTCCTGTTATGAACTGGCCAGCGTTAAGCCCAGATACCAACCCCATAGAACAAGTTTGGGACATGCTTGGGCGAAGAATGCGAAGTCGTGTTCCTGCTCCTTCAACTTTAAATCAGCTGCGACAAGCTCTTTTAGAGGAATGGGAACTTATTCCACAAGCGACATTCGGCACTTGATTTTAGGCATGCTAAGAAGGATACAGGCATTCATTCCAGCAGGTGGGGGCAACACCCGTTATTAATAATGCGGCTCCAAAGTTTGGGATAGCAAGTCATTTCAGCTTTGAATAATTTAAAGTCGTTATGACACATCAGAAATTTATTTTCGCTCTGGTTTTTTAAATTGTTACAAAAAGTTTTTTGTTCTCGTTTTTTAAATTGTTCGGAACACTTTTTTCTTCAAATAAAGGTTCAATTGTTGTTAAAAAATATTTTAAACATGTTATTTTATTTGTGTGTAGGATATTATAATAATAAACCATCACAAAGCATTAAAATTTGAAGTTTGCTTAAAAAAATTCAACTGCTCCGTTTTTCGTGCCGGTGAGTGTAGTATGGAATTCTTTTTTGGGGATTTATTAAATCAAATCTCAACCAAGAACTGGCAATAACTTGAAATTATATTAAAGGAAGCATTTGATAAGCATTTCGACAGATGAATGTTAGTTACTCCTGTCAGATGAATAATAAGAAAATTGTCATTTGGACTTTCTCAAGTTGTTTTATTGCCATTCTAACTTTATAAAATGCGAGAATTTGAAACTTCGATAGGTAAAGGGCACGGATGATAAATACGAACTAACGATTTCAAAATAATATGGCAAAACTAATTCCTACAATTTTCTCATTTGATTGACAACACAAAGCCATGAATTAGCGGTTGGCATCACCCCCTGAACGTTTTACACGCTTAATTATTGATAAACTTTTCATTTTGAAAAATTCAGTCCCTGGGGGTATTTTAATGGAACGCGCAGGTAAAAGGTAACGGAAAGGTAATAATAGCTTATATGTTCAAAAGTGCATCTAAAGAAATTATTGAAAAATCTACCAAAGGTCGGTGAAACAATATGATGGAGGAACTGAAGCTTTAATAGTTTCTGATTTATTTTACCTGAGAATTATTTTATAAATGTTGTTGATGAAACGCGTGTGTTATTATTTTTGTATTAAAATAGGGTGTTGATAAGTTTTGTGTATCTGTTTCCAAAGTATTGGGTGCCACTCGTCATTCAATTTTAAGACGAAAGCTTCCCATAAACATATGTGATAAGTTTGTCTTTTTTATTATAAACGAGCAAAAACTGTGAATGACATTTATTTCGAACATAATTTCCCCTCAGTAACGCTACTGGCTCCCAAAACTAATGAGAAATAACAACTTTTTTCTCTATCGATTTGGAATTTTGACAATAATTACTGTGTCAAACCTGAAAATCAATGCAAAAACGAACTAATTCTGCTTTCGTTTGTTTTCAGTTGGCTTACTAATGCTGAAATGACTAATATGCATTTTTTATATGGTAATGTCAGACGTCCAAATAACTGCTTATCATGTTCTGAACTGAAATTGTATCTTCGTTTACA
This sequence comes from Galerucella pusilla, assembly GCA_910591695.1. Taxonomy (NCBI): domain Eukaryota; kingdom Metazoa; phylum Arthropoda; class Insecta; order Coleoptera; family Chrysomelidae; genus Galerucella; species Galerucella pusilla. Next base: position 35,364 of record CAJUYI010001212.1, read on the forward strand.
AGAAACTGGTACATTCACAAAATTAAAAAAGAACTACGAGCATTCCACAACTAAGATCGGCCTTTTCAAATCATTGACAAACATCCACGGAGTACCAGAAAAATTGCTCCACAAGTGAATGTTGGTTATAATACTGTTTGGAATGTTCTAAGAGAAAATTTATTGTATCCATTTTGTGTCCAACATTTGCTACCTAACTTTTATTTGCTTCGAATGCAATATTATCCGTTGGATAGGACTAATATCTCCACACCCATGGGCACCAAAGGTCGCCAAAACGTATTCCTCTAGATATTTGTGAGTGGGAATATTTAAAACCTCCCCTTTACGCAACCCCGATCTTTAATTCACAGGATCTTTAAAATCGCATCATACGAAGCTGGTCTTTTTCGAATGTATTATTAAAATAATAAAAACATTGAGCAGCCTTTATCTCGTTAACAATAAAGCTCATAACATATGTTAATAGGACCTATTTGTCTGAAAATTGTATGACGAATATTTTAGATTACTTTGGAAAGACTGGTGTGTATGTCGATGACGACAGATGATCTTATACTTACTCTCCGTACGTATATAAGAAGGAGTTTTCCATTTTCTGGTTCAGTTTATGTTGAGTATTTGAAGATTTTGAGCTTGTTCTTTAGGTAATGAAAATGTATTATATTCTTTATTCATGAATTATACAGGATAATTATTATGGATAACGTTGGTGAACCATTTTACCTATTTAAAGCACGCCTCAGCGTGTTTAAATCGAACTTTAAAAAAAGCGCGCGTTTTAAAGTTACCGTGGCAACATCAACAATTCGAGAAACGAAGTCTAAATCTATGGTCTAAATCATGTCTAAATGACAATTTTTTCATCATTGATCTGACAGGAGTAGTTTGTAACGTCAAAAATTTTTTTCGAACAATATTTAACAATGTCAAATTTATAAATAAAATGGAAAGTATGCCGTTGGTATTGTTTGAAATATTAATATTTCGATTTTTCAAATCTTAGGAAATGGTATTTAAATAAATACTATTGACATTCACAGAACTCAATAAGGTTGAACTTCCATCAAAATACAAATTAGTTTATGTTTTTCTCATTTCCATAACAACGCTAGGTATACATCATAAACTTCAAGAATTCAACCATTCGACATTTAGCTCTTAATATCTTCTGTATGTTCCTTGTGGTATATTATTCATTCTTTTTTAATTTCTTGGGAAATTAAACCACAATATTTTTAAATTCTTCATTTCAACGTTTCGGTAGCGTTCCAGATACCGTTGTCAAGAAAAAATAAGTAGAAATGAATTTTTATCCCCAACTGACACAACAGAAAAAATTTGACAACTAGACAATCAAAAATTATTTTGAAGTTCAAGACTGCAAAATTTTGTTAGCAAATTTTTATTAAGGTCCATTCATAGTAGATCATATCTGTGGCAAAATGTGAAATGAAATATTTCATTTTATGGATTCCATTTCTAGTAGACTATTATATCGTTGGAATGTCATAAAATGAAATATTCCATTTCACATTTTGCCACAGATATGATCTACTATGAATGGACCTTAATAAAAATTTGATAACAAAATTTTGCAGTCTTAAACTTCAAAATAATTTTTGATTGTCTAGTTGTCAAATTTTTTCTGTTGTGTCAGGAATAAAAATTCATTTCTGCTTATTTTTTCTTGACAACGGTAGCTGGAACGCTACCGAAACGTTGAAATAAAGAATTTAAAAATATTGTGGTTTAATTTCCCAAGAAATTAAAAAAAGAGTTTAGCTCTTATTTCCATCTATGATTTCCATTTCTTGTTGTAGTAGTAGTAATAGATACCAGTATTTATAATTTCAAAGTGCACCAATAAAAAAAAGCGTAAAGTATTCGTGGATAACTGGTCTTTAATACACTTGCTCTATTTCGAGCACTCCGGCTTCGCCGTCGTTTTCGAAAAATCGCGCGTGTTTTAAAGTCCTTAATATCCACTTATACTTTAATATACTATTTTATTATGAAGTGAACCGATCAGAAACCACCATTTTCCGAACGGAATCTGTTTAAATAAACGAATAAATCCCATGACCAGTTCAACCGCGGAGAAATTGTTATCCTCCATATTGTTTTCCGTTTTGTCGATCATCACTGATTCTTACTATATTGGTAACAGTCTTTGAAAATACGACAGAATTTACTTACATACTTTGGTATAAAGACTTCTTCAATGCATTGTTCGGATGTGTAACCAACGTAATTGAAACACTATCAATTGAGCGTTATTCTGAAAAGCCGTTTGAATAGTTCAGTCTAAGGTCAGTGTGGCCAACAAAAAGTGGTTTTTCTGACAAGGATGACAGTTAATGTCTACCCCTTGAAACATAAGATTTTTGCATGTTTCTTATCATTGTGAACATCTATATTGCTTTATTAGAATAATGAATACACCCCCGAAGCGTAAATCTTGGAATTTAAAATTACTTTTTAGCTGAATACACAGCACATCGATGGCCAAAAATTCCAGGAGCTCTTGCCATGTCACCATTTAATTTCTGTTATTCTGTCACTGGTTATGTCAAATGTCAGTTATATTTATTTTTGTTGATATTCCTTTAATTGTGTATTTCCATTTTCGATTAGGTTTTAGTAGCATTTCTAGTTAGTTGTATCTCTGTTCTTCTAATTACTTTTTCCACTGACATCTGACATAACTAGTGACAGATAACAAAAATGAAATGGTGACATGCCAAGAGTTCCTGGAGTTTTTGGCCACCGATGTGCTGTGTATTCAGCTAAAAAGTCATTTTAAATTCCAAGATTTACGCTTCGGGGGTGTATTCATTATTTTAATAAAGGAATATAGATGTTTGCAGTGATAAAAAACATGCAAAAATCTTATGGTTTGAGGGGTAGACATTAACTGTCATTCTTGTCAGAAAAACCACTTTTTGTTGGCCACACTGACCTTAGACCGAACTTCTCTATTGAATGGCGAAGCACGATTCTAAAAAATAATTCATTAGAATTGCAGTTCCAGAGGCTCCTGTTTCCTTCTTCAAATGGAAGTAGCCCAATATGTTTTCAGCAGCTCAGCGAACTAGCCTAGGCTTGTTCTCGAAATTATTTGTGTAAGTACTGAGAACACTTGAGCCTCTTCCCAAAATCTCTTCTGTTGTAACATAGTTCAGCAGTAGAAATACATAAGTGAAACTTAATTCATTAAGTGAAACTTGGTGTAATTCAACTGCACTGTGCCTTATTCAGGTAAGTCGACTAAAGACAGGGATTTTGATTTTAGTGAATATTGAAATGTGACAGATGTGACACTAAATTTTTATAATGAGAATGACAAATATAAAATGTATGTTTATGAGGTTTGTTCCAACAACCACCTTCTGATTAGTACGTGAACGTTCGTGAACTTATTTATGTACGAACAAACGTTCGAGAACCTGTACGTGAATTAATCTATGAACATCATACCCTATGCATTGTTGGAACGATTCTACGATTCATTTTTAAACTGTTACCACTTTCAGGAACTTTATTACAACCCTATAAGTTCACGTTTTATTTATGTATGATTTATGTTTATTTATCATTACCTAACCTTTAGGACGAGCTGTATCAAACACTTTAACTCGGTTTAATGATAACTGATGTCGTTGAATGATAAGTTTTTCACTCAACGCTGATGTTTAGGCTGTGGCTGATTGATGTATTTATTGTCAACAATTACATCAGTTCATGAACGTGTCCAGTTTTTGTTGGAACGCATTTTTATCAGTCCGTAGAATTGTCGGAACTTGTTGGAATAGAAATTTAGTAATGCGCATGATCGTGACGTTCATGTACGCATCATTTCGCTTAGTTGGAACAAACCTATGAAATATAATCAAGTGAATGAAGGATGTGCGTGCCCGTCACGGCACTAATTTCGGATAGGGTGTTGTTGTCTGGGAATTATATTTTTGGGAACACCAAATTCAATTAATTCCATTCCGTAAATCCATTCCAATCATCAAAAAGCTCTATATTCAATATTAATTCCATTTTGTTTGATTTTATAAACTAACTCTCTATATTTGGTCTGCCAAGTGCCAAGACACAACCTCACTTTCACATAAGTAGAATAACCTACACTTCAACTCACGTTAAGAACGACTTACGACGCGGTGCAGTCACACATATTTCCTAAGTCTTACTTAAATGCTTAAGTAGCACCGGTGCAGTTGGCCCTACGTATTAATTTTAGAATATGCTTTGATACATTTAAAGTAGTACGTTATCAATAATGACAATAAACACCGGAATTTTGAAACGTTGTCTAGTTGTTTGATTCCCAACAAAGTCGTCGAGTGTAGTAGAGCCGCTGAAATTATCCAACATTGTATTCTACTTGCTTTGTCTTGAAGTCTGTTGCGTTAATTTCTCATTTAACGAGAGTTGAGCATATAACTTCCCTTGACCTATCCGGAAGAAAGCCATGTTGACATTTAGTAATAATATTAAATTTATTCAGGAAAGACAATATGTGTCTATAAATGCACTTTCCAAAAACTTCACAGAGTGTTGTAAGAACAGTAACCGCCCTATAATATGAAAGAAAAGTGCCCAGCAAACCTCCTTCCATTCAATTGAAATATAATTGAAGATAGTGGACTGAAAAAGGGGCAAAAAGGTTTCAATTTTTTTTGAAGGTACAACCACATGTGGTCTTCACAAAATGATAGAGTAGGTCCCTGGCCATCTGAAATCGGCAAATACATTTTTTAATAGGGCCAACACTTTTTATTGCGAAATTTGTCAAAAATCTGTCAAAATTATATTTTACTACTTTTTTACACATACCTCTCGATATCTCCGGAACTAAACAAGATATTTTCAACTTTTTTTTTAATCGGCAGAAAAAACATAAGCTAAGATTACTGCGTTAGTTTTATTAGTATATAAAACCTATTTTTTTTGTAAAATTGGAGAAAACTGTAATCTTTACTTTTTTTGCAGCACCATTTTCAGTGATCGAGAAACTTTTTTATTTTTCAAAATTTCACTAAACTATCTGCGTACCAAATAAAGCTAAAGCTTCAAGAAAGTTTTCGAAACAAGAATCACTCTACTAAATATTATAGTTTTCAAGCAGTACCTAGTTGAACTTGAAGTTAGGAGGTTCTGCACCTCCATGGACAACCGCCGGCTACGGCCGTGCAGCTGGTTAAAAATACTGTTAATTGTGGACCTGTAAATTAATAAAAGCTCCTAAACATTTTTAAAAAGTTATGGTTCAGTTATTTATTCAGTTTATATTAACAATATGAAATTTTAATATTAAAATTATCTTCATCGCAAGAATAAAGATATTAATGTTGATCATTATTTGACATTATTTAATAGGTAAATCTGATAAAACAAAAACAATATAACTTATTGAACTAAATAACAAAAAACATATTCCAAAGTCTTCATCTTCGCAGTCTGATAAAATTTCATAGGTTAGGCTGATACAGCAGTTTGTATATTTGCAGTCACTACAGCATTTTAACCCTTGTGAAATGCAGGTACAGTTATTATTGCTGCAATTTTTGTCTGAACATCGTATAGACAAAATTGTTCTTACATCATCTGGCACTGGTTCTTGAGAAGAAAAATTGGCTTTCCAAATATTTTCTTCTAATGTCCATCCGTATAGAGTCGGATCTTCTGGTGGCATATTTTAAATGTGGCTATTGTACCAAATGTTTAATTGATACAGACACCCAAAATAATAATAGATACATATTAAAGCTTATGGTAGGTGATTTTTTATCATATAAACATGGGCGACTTAGAAAAGTATTTATTACCTTTTTTAATTTTGTTTAAAAGCATGATCAGTGGGAGGCAACTCAAAAGATGTGCGATTTGAGTCCGATGTCAGGTACCATCGTAATTGATTTAAGGAAGCAATATTTTTGTTTTTGTTCCTATACAAATAAAGTATATATTTTGTACCAGCTTGCAATGCTTTATCTTGTGATAAAAAGGGAAGATTTTCTAGGTCTTTAAAATCATCAATATTTTTGTATAATCTGTCTGCACAGATGTTAAGCGCTGTTGGCCTTTCTTTCCAAATCGGTTACATATTGGACACATTTGCCGAATATTAAATATGTCTTTAGAATATCTTGTCTGAGACGATGAAGCGTTTTCTGTTCCACTGCTTTGAGAAACAATCCAATATTTTGTGGACTAATAAATATTTGTCTGCAAGTTTTATGAAATTTTACTTCAACATTCCCTCCTAGAATGTCTTCCTTTTGATGCAAATCTTTTAAGCACAAATGTCTTTCCTTTTTCCTGCAGCACATATAATTGTATTTAATCCTCTCAATCTCGGATTTTGCGTCACAAGTTTGTCTTTTTCTTGCAGTCTTGCAAAATAAACACTCCATCGTTTACATAAAAAATCTCAATAGACACACACATCCAAAATAATATCTACCTAATCGCAGTTAAAACAAAGACTGTTAGCAACTGAATCAAGTTTTCGGCCAAATTTTTCAGGACGCATTATGCGTATGCGGGAACCGGAGAGATGTCTGCTCGTTAGAAAGCACAATAATTGAACGAGGCTGCAGGAGCTTTCAAGTCGTATTTATTGCTCAAAAACTATAATACCTATAATGGTGATTCTTGTTTCAAAAACTTCCTTGAATCTTTGGCTTTATTTGGTAAGCAGATTACAGTTTTCTGTAATTTTACAAAAAAACAAGGTTTTATATACTTACTAATTAAACTAATGCAGTAATCTGCCGATTAAAAAAAAAAGTTGAAAATATCTTGTTCAGTTCCGGAGATATCGCGAGGTATGCGTAAAAAAGTAGGAAAACATAATTTTGACAGATTCTTGACAAATTTCGCAATAAAAAGTGTTGGCCCTATTAAAAAATGTTGTAATTGCCGATTTCAGATGGCCAGGGACCTACTCTATCATTTTGTAAAGACCACATGTGGTTGTACCTAAAAAAAAATCGAGAAGGAAGCGACTTTTTCTCCGTTTTTCAGTCGACTAAGAAGCAAAGCAGCACTTTCCGAGAGAAAGCCATGTTGACATTTTGTAATAATATTAAATTAATTTAGGAGACAATATGTGTCTATGAATGCACTTTTCAACAACTTTACAGAGTTATGTAAGTACAGTAACTGGCCTATAATATGAATATTACCACAAGAAAGTAGGTATAAAGATATCTTCATATGTTCTATTAATTTTTTGGTTTCACCTCGTAATGCCGATTATGTAATTAAAACTTCAAATATTGATTTCACAGCTCTTGAACTGAAAGTGTTAATTCACCCACAAAACAAACTTTTTTATTTATAAACTCTCCTTTCAAAATTTTATTACTGAAAAGTCAATATACGATATATTTATTATCTTATGTTTGTGAAAAAAAAGTATGTAAAGAGATACCAACAAATCTTAAATCGATAAAGAAGCAACACCTTTTTTATAACATCCAATAAAATTATCGTTATATTGTACAATAATAGCCGAATCTAAAACGATAACTGTACTTTGGTCAAAATGACCGAAACCGAAATGAACATTTCAAAAAACTTTATGACCTTTTCCAGTAAAGTAGAGACACTAATTGAACCCTCGGTTGAATTTATAAAGTCATTCCACCTACATGTCGTTCTGGTCACACAGTTAAGACAGTGGTGGATTTTTTTCGAATCAATTCCACCTAAAGTTGGATCTTAATATACAGCGTGAGAATCAATTAGTATGGAATAAAATTATTTGTGAGATTATTATTTAAAACGTCAACTATTGAATAGAAAAAGCCTTTTTGTTAATTTATTCATTGCTTCAATTCATGGTTTAAAAAAAATATATCATTTTCCTACGATTACATAGGAAAGTGACATATATCGCACTTATAGTTCTATAGAAAGTGGCCTTTATTCATACGCGTACGGAAAAAAAACTTATCCGCACGTTTATGGATAAAAAAGCTGTCAAATGAATTTTTATTAAGATTGACCACTGGCAAGCTGTCAAATATATAATTATTAATTAGATTTACCTATGCAATATCTAAATTTGAAGCGATCTATTCGAAAAGTGAAATTCTTGTCATTTTCTTGATTAAAAAAAAAATTAGGGCGCGGTCGAGGATCGAACCCGCGTACTCTTCGTCAGAAGTCCGTTGCTGTACCAGCTAATCCAAATCACCTGTTATAATAGTAGGAAAATGTAATCATCTTAAAAGGTATTCATGATAAGTATGTATGAAGTATGATGAACAATAATAATTTCACTTTCAATTTCTATAATCATCCAACCAAATAATAATTGTAATAACCTACCTATATTATATAGTTAAACTACTTGAATTTTTGTCACTATTGATAGTTATTGTTAATTTTGAAATCAATTATGTTGACTTTCATTGTAACATTTTGTGTATTCATATATCAGATGTTGATTACACATTATTTGGTGAAATGATCACGTGATCGTAGGAAAAATACTGAACATTACTCGTGCGAAAGTGATTTTTCACACTCGTGTGATTGTCGCACTCGGCTCATGCCTCGTGCTACAATATTTCCCACTCGTGTGAAAAATGTCACTTTCTGCACACGTTATGTAATATACTATTTCGATCACGGTTTCCATAAAAAAAATTAATAAAAGTAAGGTTTGAACGTGGCGTTATCCTTCCTTAGTGACGTCAAGTAGCCTACACCGTGATAGAATTTGGCCATAGGCTTGTTTGCAAAGACAAATGCTGCCAACATCACTACAAGTTATAGTTTGTCTCAAAGTATAGCGCCTTAGTTTTTGCCAGCAATCATCTAAATACAATCATTCACGATCTTCTTAAAAGAATTTCACCTGAAATGAAATCCAACAACAGTCGAGTGACAAGGCAAGGGCGGACCAATGAGTTTTGTATCGGGTGTATGATGGCTGCATTGAATTCATTTGGCAGTATTGAATATTCCGTTTTAGCGTGCGTTTTCAAGGAGCTTTCTATACCAGTATTATAAGTTATCCTTATTTTTGTTCACAATGTTGCGTCGAAAATACTTGTCAATAGATGCTAAGTAAATTGTGAGAAATGTGTGTGATTGTTTGGTAAGTAAAAGATTTATTAAACAAGAAGCTTCAAAAGAAACCTGCTTTATTACAAAGACACCAATATCCTCTATAAAGGATATTATCATTATTAACAGTGAAAAATTAAGTGGTGGAAAAAGAGTAGTGATTTTCAATCTCATCTCTCATTCAGGAGGAAAAAGAAAACAAGTTTAGAGACTTGGTCTTCACATATTAAATAAAAAACAAATTAATTCACTCAATACTATCTTTACTGACCATCCAATAGTTCAAAACATCCATGACATCTATTAAACTCTCTCAGCTCGTGATGTAACAGTCTGTCTTATCTGGCTCCCATCTCACATTGGAATTACTGGCAATGAAAACGCTGACCACCGTGCTTAAGAAGCATCTTCTTCCATCACCACAACAACGTTTCAGCTCCCAGATGACATAAAACAATTATTCAAAAAGTCCGTCAAGCAGTCCTGGCAAAATTTCTGGCACAACAGCAGAACAGCCCTTTAAAATATACAACCATTAATCGGCTGTCTCTCCCTCGATTTCTTAACCAGGAGAGAAGCTGCTGTCATTAGACGATTGCGGATCAACCATACCAGATACACACATGGTTACTTGATGTTTTCTGAAAACCTTTCCGTCTGCCGTCACTGCAATAGAGCTTTAACCGTCAAACAAATTCTTACAGACTGCCAGGAATACACCATTACATACAAGCGCCTAGACCTAACACCAAACCTGAGAGAGCTTTTCAACTGCACTGCTGAAATCCCAAAGACATTAAAATTCCTCAAATCAAATCAACTAACCTCTACCACAAAATATAAACTAGATTGATATTTTACCGATTATTTTACATATTTTATGTTTTAAGATAGTGTATGTATTTATAATAATAATAAAAAAAAAACAAAGGATGTATGATGAAAATACAGAAATATATTTGTGGATTCGATCCTTTTAAAAAAAAAGGTAGAACGTGTCGCGGGACACACGGTAGGAACTTTAGTTCCTTTTAAACAGAAATTATGTAATACATCTGACGTTATAGATAAACGATTTGCATATTCTTTGGTGGTCGAGTAGTAAGCATACCAGACTCTCACGCAAAAGACCCGGGTTCGATTCCCTGTGAGGAAGTTTTTTTTTATTGTTAATTTTATTTTTAAATAATTATTCTGCTTGTTATTAATAACGACAACAGATAGACATTTGAAATATTTAGCAGAATATTCATTATTATAGATAATGGTACGTTACCCTTCATGAGGGAGTCCGCCTGGCAACATCTTATAACAGCATCGTATATTTAAAAAAGTAAACCGTAGCATTATACAAATTGGACATTCAAGAACTGTACGTTTACCACAAAATTAGTGGAAACATAAAATTGAATTGTTAAATTTTTAATTTGAAGTTATATTACAGTTTATAAAAATTTTTATTTTCTAGAGTTTTTCTTAAGTGGGTCGTAGAAAAAAATATGCTGTTCGACTCGTGTGGATTGTCCATATCACACTTGAACGATTGAGCACTCGTGCGATATGGCCATCATATCCACACTAGTTGCACAAACTACTATTTCTTTCAAAATATACCCTTTATTTAAAAACAACATTTAAAAACAACCTGCCAAATGTCAAATCAATTTATCCATCCATTTTAAAGTTATCGAATTAAAGCATTCAAGTTTTCAAAATTTCGACACCCTGTATTTCCAATAGTAAATGTGCTAGACCCCTTAATCGTGCAAAAAAAAATGGAAATAATAGTAAAAATTTATCCGAACAAATTCAAGTAGATCACCAGCACTGCGAATACCAGCTTTGCATATAATTTCAATATGGCATCGGTGGTTCAGTGGTAGAATACTTGCATTCCACGCGGGCGGCCCGGGTTCGAATCCCGGCGGGAGCATATGAATCGCTGCTTCGTATACGAGAGAGAGACTAAGGAGAGAGCACGCAAGCACGCAAGCAAAGCACATAACGAAGCAATGTAACATAACGTAGCGTAACGTAACGCGTAACGCTCAGATCTGTTGCGTCGCGACCCCTCAAACAACCTGACCCCTCAAACATAACCTGACGCAAAGAACTAAAGTTCCAATAATTTGAAATAGTCCGCCATATGATTTATTGCAATAAGCCCATTAATTTTATAATTGCCGGCAAAAGCTAAGACGATATACTTTGAGACAAACTATAGGTATATGGTGACTTTTATGTTCGAAGCAAAGTTGTATATATGGTGGAAAATATCAGCAAACTTCCAAATAAAAACGTTTGCTTCGAGATTAAAGCATCTTCTTAAAATTTCCATTGTAGATACTAACCACGGAGAATAATTTAAATAATATGCAAGTCTTCCACAGTCTTCCACATAATCTATGAAGCACTCTGTATATTTTCAAAATTTCTTTGATAAGCTGAATTCAAAAAACTATAGTTCATGATGATATATTGGAGTGTCCGGAAACTCCTGCCTAATACTTACTACAGATATGTCCTCCCAACCTATTTTTTCCCAAACGCTCCTCAAAAACAAAAATCAAATTGATTTGAAATTGAACGATCCTTCCCAGCCTATAATAGCTCACAGCGCCTCTTCGTCCACTTCATCACTTAATCGATTGAGGTGAACAGGACAACCATGGCTCATGAACCACAAATTTGGCTGTTCCATTAAAGTAACTTCCTCCATCAAAAAATGTTAATTATTTTGCAAAAAGTTGAGGTAATCCTGTCATGTTAAACGACCAAGTAAATCTACTGGTTCCATTAGCGCATTGCCGATTACACCTATTCAGATGCCGAATCTTTTCTGTTGCTTCATCTCTTCCATGGCGTGTGGAAACCTTATGATTTTGAGGGAAGTGAAGGTATCTACATTTGCGATAAGATTTTGGTTTTTTTGTCCAGTAACCAGTAACCAAAAACTTCTCGAACAGAGAAATCACCATCACTAGCACCACATTATTACACAGCTTGTTCAATTGAAACCCATCTTTGGTCCAGGAAAAATTTATTGACAAGTACATTTACAAATAACTACCACTACAATTGAGGCACATATCCCACTGTTTCACCAACCGATGTATACCCTGCTTATAGAATTCTTGTGGCTGCTGCTGGAAGAATTCTTTCACAGCGTTTTGTTCTTCTGCGTCCGACTGACAACGGTTACCTTTTAACGCCTTTTTTAGTGGCCCAAAGATGTGAAAATCGCAAGGCGATAAATCGGGACTATAGGGTGGATGCTCTAATATCCTCCATTTCTTTCATTGCAGATTTTCTTTCACTACGTTGGCAACATGAGGCCGAGCATTATCGTGAAGCAGAATAACACCACGTGAAAGCTTCCCTGGACGTTTTCTTCTTATTGCTTGATGGAGCTTGTTCAAAGTTTCATTATACAGGTTTGCGTTGATATGCACTCTAGGTTCTGTAAACTCTATCAGCAAGGGTCCTTCATGGTCGAAAAAAAAAGTCAAAATCACCTTGCCTGCAGAAGGTTGAACATTAAACTTCTTTGGTGGCGGAGAATTTGCGTGTTTCCATTGCATCGATGACAGCTTACTGGATGGTTCAAAATAATGACACCAAGATTCATCGCCAGCAACTATTGACGAGAGAAAGTCATTACCATTTTGACTGTATTCCGTGGGGTGTTGCAAAGACAAGCCCATTCGCAAGCTTTTTTGGTCCTCAGACAAAAGACGAGGAACCCATTGCGCACAAATTTTGCTGTAACCTAGTTTGTGTACGATGCTATGGACAGATCCTATAGTCACACCAATATTTTCTGAAATTGCTCTGATTGAAATTCGACGATTTTCTCTAATCAGTTGGATATGCAAAACATGCGTTTCCATACACTGCTTGCATTCGCGTATAAATTTGAAACGGTTGCACACCTTCAGCACACAAAAATTGAATGACCGCACGCCTATCACATTTGGAAGGATTGTTAACAACAAACGCCATTTCAAAATCACAATACTTAAAATCGCTGTCAAATATAAACGAAATAAACAGATCAGTGTGCCGCTTGCATACACTACTAATGTTGGAAAACGTCAGTTGAATGATTACAATTGTTTCCAAGGCTAACCTGACCAAAGATGGGTTTCAGTTGAACAAGCCTCGTATTTTGAAAATGAAACGGAGAAAGGTTTATTTGCGAATAATATTCCATTTGGACAATTTAGAAATTGCAGGATCCGGTACTAAATGCCTGATTCTAACCTGTCTAAAATATCATTTCCATACACCTTATTAACATCCGTGTGCCTACCAGTTTCAGTAGTTTTATTTTTGGTGGAATTGATTGTACAACACGCTTAATAATGGTATATAATTGTGTTGTCATACATTTTTCGATTAGAATGTCTACATTTTTCGTTTTTTTAAACAATTGAAAGATAATGATCCATAATAAATATCACTTTTACTAGCCTGATATCCATGAAAAAGTTGTTTTTTTCCAAATTTAAGAGACTAGCTTTACACGTATCCGTTCACTGCCTTCTTAATGATCTTGGATACTCTGAAAAATTCCATAATACAAATAAATTTGATAACCGACCTGGATGTTTGCTTTTTTTCATTCAATGATGGTTATTAATACATGTGCGTTAACCAGGATACTAATTCATGCGAGTGTATTATTAACCATTACATGAGAGTTGCATACGCTATTTTTTCTACACCTGATAAATAATGAAGAGCTATAAATATTATATTTATATTTGTATTGAGCAGAATAATAGTAATTACTGGTATTTCTATAAAAAATTGTACATTGTGTTATTACCCCGCGTATTACCATGGATATAGAAAAACAATTCATTGTGAACATAATAATTTTAATTAATCCGATTTCTCAAAAATATTTGGAATAATTATTGTACAGTTTAAAAAGTTTATTCCATGTCCCATTAATCTGGAAGTAGATGGAATATTTACAATCATTTTATTATTTCTGCTCTCATTAGAGGTCAATATTGTATTGGAACGCTGTTTTTGTTCTGAGCCGAATTTTCCATGTAGTTTTACGCCACTGAATTGGATTTTTAGCCACCATAACGTTTTAATTCAGTAATATCACCATAGATTACTAATAACCCACTCTCTTGAATAGTATCAATCACTTTAATTTTAGTTATTCAACCTGTCGCGCTGCAGCGCTGCTGGTAGGAGTAGAGAGAGCTTTTTAAATAATATTTCAATTATTATTTTTGCTATTTTTTATTTTCAATGGATAGAAGTAGTGCGTTCTAATATACATTTTTTTATTGGTGAACCATTTTACTTATTCAAAGCACGCCTCAGCGTGTTTAAATCGAACTTTAAAACACGCGCGTGTTTTAAAGTTACCGTGGCAACATCAACAACTCGAGAAACGAAGTCTAAAACTATGGTCTAAATCATGTCTAAATGACAATTTTTTTATTATTGATCTGACAGGAGTAGTTTGTAACGTCAAAACTTTTATTCGAACAATATTTAACAATGTCAAATTTATAAATTAGAATGGGAAGTGCCGTTGGTATTGTTTGAAAAATTAATAGTTCGATTTTTTAAATCTTAGGAAATGGTATTTAAACTGATACTATTGACATTCACGGAACTCAATAAGGTTGAACTTCCATCAAAATACAAATTAGTTTATGTTTCTCTCATTTTCATGACTCCGCAAGGTATACATCACATCACGAATTCAACCATTCGACATTTAGTTCTTATTTCCATCTATGACTTCCATTTCTTGTTGTTGTAGTAGCCATAGACCAGTATTTATAATTTCAAAGTGCACCAATAAAAAAATAGCGTAAAGTATTCGTGGATAACTGGTCTTTAAAACACTTGCTCTATTTCGAGCACTCCGACTTCGCCGTCGTGCTCGTCCAACGTGCAGTTTGGATACTTTTTTATTTACAACCATCAAATCCCGATCAAAATTGATAAATATTTGTTTCGTTCTGAATCTGAACAAACCTAAAATAATACATTTGACAACTACTGTCACCAATATAAAAAAATGTCAGATGAAGTCTGATGGATATTAAGTTCGCGAGTAATAAATTAAGAAAAATGTTATCCGATGAAGAATTGATGGATTGTACACCTCCAGAAATAGTTATCATAGGATTTATCAATGTTTTATAATATTCAATTAAAATAGATAATATTAGGTTACGAACACATTATTTTAGAGGGCGGGTTGTGAGGGCGGGAGGTGAGTGCAGGAAGTGAAGGTGTGTAATATGACACTTTCCATATGGTTGGGAATAAATTAATTTACAAGCCTACCTCGGGGTCTTTATGAAGGAGATGCATTGTAATATCCTCACTTGTATTCTTACAAGTGGAAACAATACAACAATGAACCAAAATGTTAATGTTCAATAAACACAATCAATAAAAAGCACAAAAATATCTGTTCCTACAAATTAATATAAATTGACGGTATAATACCAGATCGAAGACGATGGTTGACAGCTGCGGATCTTCAAAATGAGATAGAGGTTATTTAAATGGCGGGCTTATTGAAATCTGACAGATCCTCGCTTACGTAGCGTAGCGCTATCAGCGACAGGTGCAATAACTAAATAAACGAAGACAAAATATTTATAGTTGGAATAATACCCTTCTTGGTGTGCGTCATCGATTGTTAATGTCTTTCTAACACATTACGTAGGGAAATGGAAATGGAAAAAAAGGCAGGTCTGTGATTAATCCTAATCAAAATATCACAATAATGAACTGTTTAAATGTATTACAAACGTTAACCCTAATCTTTGACTTACAAAATTTTGATTGGTTGATGTTTAGATAACGCTCAAGCTCAACCTATCAATCGAGAGTTAAAATACCATGAAGGCGTTACTTTCGTAGCGGCAATAAGTCTTACGTCTTTTTCTACTGTCACACTGACAGTTCTTGACAGGTCTGTACTTTGTTGTTTACGGTCAATTATTATTTAGGAAAAGTGAATATTAATCTTATTGTTTTATTTATATGAATAATACAAAAATATGCATGAATACACGGAAAAACATCAGTATTTTGAAGATTCTCAAGTATTTTCTGCTAGAAAAAAAAGCTGGTAATTATTAATTGCATAGCCTTTCGAATTTGGCTAAATACAATCCTGATGATCTTATTTATCAAATTTAAGGTTAGCTTTATGTCAAAATAGCAAATAAAATGAACGACATGCCGAAAACCCGGATATATGTCACAATCGATGACGCACACCAAGAAGGGTATTATTTTAACTATAGTGGAAGTAAACATGAATATCAAACTAGCGTCTATTCCTTGGGCTGGTACAAATGGACTCAGACTTGACCTTGACAGCTGTCAGCGTACATAATCAGCAAAACAAAAACATTACAATCCTACTTTTTTTGGCTATTTAATATTTAGTTCGTTCGTGCTAGTGCATAGTAAATTATCGATAATAAATTATATTATTTCTAGCATGTCGCCTTAAACTTGTTGTTTTTGCAAATATTTTGTCGCATACACAACAGCACTGATTATTCATTTAATAACAAGTATTTAGAGGGTGTTGGATCGAACGAAGAAGTACAGTCGCTTGTCTAACCCCAATGGATATTATTCTTCGAGTTTACACACAATAATATTGTTTATAAACAAGAAGTACTTATTAGAGGATGTTAGAAAAGAGTAGAAATACATAATTAGGTACTCCCCAATTGGAATGAAAAAAAAATACAAAAATGTCATTGTAATTGTTAAAAAATATGTATATACAGAGCGTCTTATTCACAAATTCATGATTGAGTTGTCTTTTTGACATTTTGTGATATTGTCATTCACATTCACATCACATAAATCTTACATCCTTTGAAATTTAAGTGCAAACGATAAAAAAATGACAATATAACATATACAGAATGTTCCATTGAAAATGTTTCAGATATTCTCTAATTGAAGTTTTGCTTCGTCCTGTATTACAAGAGATACAAGAGCAATCTAATCTATATCCGAGATGACAGATTCCGGATAATTTTTGGTCACTACTTGCTTTATCTTACAAAATACCTTGCATAACCTAGTATAGGACCATATATTTTTTTTAAAAACGTAGTAATGCAAATTTGTTATCAGATACGGAGTGGTCATACATTTCTGGAGCACCCTATATAGACAGTAATATTTTTATAATATAACCTAGTCAAAGTACACAAAATTTCCGTAAAATGCCGCAAAAAAACAGCAAACAAAAAATTTCTAAATTAACTTTACGATGTCAGGCATGCGATTTACCGGAAAATAGTTGATTACTTTTTTTGGAACTTTAGTTCTTTACGTCAGTTTATGTTTGAGCGACCGTTGTCGCGACGCAAAAGATCTGACCGTTACGTTACGTTATGTTACGTTGCTTCGTTATGTGCCTTGCTTGCGTGCGTGTGCTTTCTCCTGAGTCTCTCTTTCTCGTTTATGAAGCAGCGATTCATATGCTTCGGCCGGGAATCGAACCTGGAACCTGGCAGTGCTGGTGATCTACTTGAATTTGTTCGGATAAATTTTTACTATTATTTCCAGAATTTTTTTCGCGCGATTGATCTTTTTTGTTTATTTACAGCATCGGTTGTCAGGACGGTAGGTTGTGTTTACTGGTTTCCAAGTTTAACACGTCGATAAGTGATTTACTCACCGTTGCAGATTCCTCTCGTAAAATTGGACAAAATGATATGAGGATTAAGCGGTCTAGCACATTTACTTCTCGAAGTACAGGGTGTTGAAATTTTGAAAACTTGAATGTTTTAATTCGATAACTTAAAAATGTATGGATAAATTGTTTTGAAATATGATGGCCATATCGCACGAGGACGAAGTTTGAGCACTACGCCGTAGGCGGAGTGCTCAATCGTTCAAGTGCGATATGGACAATCCACACGAATCGAATAGCATATTTTTTCTACCACCCACTTAAGAAAAAATCTAGAAAATAAAAATTTCTATAAAACTGTAATATAACCTCAAATTGAAAATTTTACAATTCAATTTTATGTTTCCACCAATGGAAATAATAGTAAAAATGTATCCGAACAAATTCAAATAGATCACCAGCACTGCCAATACCAGCTTTGCATAGAATTTTAATATAGCGTCGGTGGTTCAGTGGTAGAATGCTCGCCTTCCACGCGGGCGGCCCGGGTTCGATTCCCGGTTGAAGCATATGAATCGCTGCTTCGTGAACGAGAGTGAGACTCAGGAGAGAGCACACGCACGCAAGCAAGGCACATAAGGAAGCAACGTACCACAACGTAACGTAACATAACGTAACGGTCAGATCTTTGGCGTCGCGACCCCCGATCGCTCAAACATAACCTGACGTAAAGTTCTAAACTAAAACTAAAACTAAAGTACCAAAAACTTCTTCACGGGGAATCGAACCCGGGTCTACTGCTTGAGAGTCTGGTTTGCTTACTACTCGACCACCGAGGAATATGCAAATTGTTTATCTATAACGTCAGATGTATTACATAATTTTTGCTTAAAAGGAACTAAAGTTCCTACCGTGTGTCCCGCGACACGTTCTACCTTTTTTGTTTTTTCACTCGTTTAAGGAACAAAGGATAAACTAGATGTGACTTTTGGCACCCTAAATACTTAACACTTGTGTTTAAAGTGACGTTTTGCAAATGTCAAACCCGTGTTTTAGATGCGGCTTGAATAAAACAAGTAGGAAATAGTTATTTATGATACAAGGGCGTGAAGTTATACTTTTGCGCACGAGTTGCGAAAATGCAAAGCACGAGCGTAGCGAGTGCCTTTTTCGCAACGAGTGCGCAAAAGTACCTCACACACAAGTGTCATACAAAACTTTATCTACGACCACATGAAGAAAAAAGAAAAAAATGTGCTCTGAAGGGGTTCAAAAACATAAAAATGAATTTTCTATAAACAAAAATATACCCAAAGAATTCTAATTATTTAAATTTATATTTACAGTAAAATGAGGACAATTATTTAAGTTCCTAATTATAACATTGGGTAATTTGTCTTTTTTTAAAGTATCAAATATTTTTCACTACTTCTGACACTTCTGTCAAATTTACTGACAGCACAAAAATGTATACAACAAACGACTAAATTCTAGGCAACTCGATAATTACGTGGCTAAAAAAGAGTGTTAAAATGAAAACCCCATTTAAAAAGCATTGGTCATTTACGCACGCTTTTGGGTGTTATAATGAAAGTCCCATATAATTTACGCACGCTTTTTAACGTATGTGTAATGATTTCACACATTTTTTTTAGTTCGTAAATTCCTGAATTTAAAGGTGGTCGTATAGATAAATGTTTTTTATATTATGTCAGCAGGGATAACCTTTCGGAGTCACCTAAGAACTGTGATTTCCATAACTACTCTACCAGATTTGGTGAGATGTTCTGTGTTCCTATGCATTTAAGAACCCTTCACTACTATGCTGGAACAATTTTTCCGTTTTCCATCAAAATCATAGTCAATTTTATCCGTTTTGAAATGTATTTAAAGAAAATCTCATTGACCAATGTGTGATTTGTTCACTTAATTATTTGTCAACTGTATATATGATTATCTATGACTTGTTTAACATATAAAATATGTTCTAGAGGGATAAATAAATTTATTATTATAGTCTACTGACGCCTCGATTTGCATTTAGTCATAGATTTCTTCTATTTGATAAAAGGCAATAAATAAGATACGCTAATATCTGTGACATTTACAATATTTTTTTATAGATTTAATAAATCGATTACTATCATGCTCATCCATATTTATTTGCTACCGTCGTTACCGATTGCGGTCGTGACATTCAACAAGCAATTTACTATCAATAATAACGATCATCGACTGACGTCACTAGTGTGACATTTGAACTCCATTCGGCTACGAATCAAGACATTATAATTAAAGTGGTGTGTTGCGTTTGTTTTGACTTGTAATAATTATCCCACAATTTGTTGTTTAATTCTTGGAATTTGTTGCACACGTGCTATTTTAATAATTGTTATTTAATATATTACAGGGTGTCCTATAAGAGTTTGTAACAAAAATGTGATAGATAAATTCAGTAGGTACTCAAAATTTGGAACTTGTTGATTATAAATTTTATGAAACGGTCAAATTTTAACGCATTTTCAATTGGTATGAATAAAAATGAATTTGGAATTTCTAACTTTATTCATTCAAACATCTGGTGTTCCTCAGGGCTCTGTCTTGGGACAACTCCTCTTTATACTTTTTATTAATGATATTATCGATGAAATTGAAGCAACGGGTCCAATATTTGCGAACGATTTCAAATTTATTTCTGTCATTGACAGTTTACAAGATTGTATTATACTTCAATAATATAGACCTATTAGACAAATGGTGCATAGAAAACGAACTACCCTTAAATGCCAGTAAATGCAACATCATGTCTTTCCATAGAACAGTCACCTCAATAAGATTTGATTATCAACTGCATAATACCGTGTTAGCTCGCCCCAATTTAATAAGGGATCTTGGTGTTTACTTGGACTCCAAACTGACTTTTGTCGCACATTTTGAAAAACTCTCTGCAGCCTCATACAAAATGCTTGGTTTTGTAATTAGAAACATGAAACTGTTTAAAAGTTTTTCTACTATGTTCTTGTTATTTTCGACATTTGTAAGATCTAAACTTGAATATGGAAATGTAATTTGAAGTCCTATATATAATAATCACATAACGTTACTGGAATGTATTCAAAGACGATTTTTCAAATCAGCTTGCTTCATGATAGATAGTGTTTATCCAGCAAGAGGTATCGATCAGGAATACTTTTATGACCGCTTTCACGCACAGAGCCTAATTAAAAGACGAGTAATGCAATCTGTAATATTTTTGTTTAAAATTATTAACTATAAGGTTGACTGCATTTATATTAATAATTTATTATATCTTCGTGTTCCTAGGGTCAACTCTCGTCAAAACCAGTTATTTTATCAGAACAATTGCAGGACAAACGTATATAAGTCGTCTCCTTTATATAAGATGATTTATAATTATTCAAATATCGAAACAAAAATGGATATTTTAAACTGTTAGTTGTCCAAAATTAAACGTGCATTTTTAACTACTTAAATCTAATTCTTATAGTGGGGTTATAACATTGTTAATTTGTAATTTTGCATATCCATTTCAAAGCTGAAATAGGCATGCTGAACACATACTTTTTTTTTTCTTGTTCTAAAAGTTTTTTTTTCAGTGTGTGTTCATTATGGCCTATGCATGCACGCTAATATGGTTTGTTCAATCAATTCTTTTCTTTATCATAGATTTTGTTATGTAGAACATATTTGTGTTTATTCACCTTATCCTGGAATTGGGCGTGTTCTGTTGGATATTGTATTAAGAATAAATAAACTTCAGATGCATAAAGTTCTATAACAAAAAGAGTACTCAACTAGTAATTTCATATTTCATAATGGTTGCGACAATGTGTGTCAACAAATTATGAAACATTACTTTACGGATGTTTTTATACGAAATTTCAAGTGCAAAATTGGCATAACTTCATAAAATATTCTTTTTTCCACTACTAGCTGTGAAGTTAGCAATTATTGTTTCGTCTAACCAACTGAGAAGTGGAATTTCTCTATTAGTGGTTCAAAATTTTATATTATTAACCTTGGTCAATATGGAACAAATTCAAATATTTTGAGAAACCAAAAACTTGTGCAACATAATTTTGTTTACCCAGGAGATTGTCTTTAATATATTTGCTGCTTGAAATTACCTATCAAGATAAAATTATTCGAATGAAAATGCCATTAGTTTGAAATTTGCGCTCAACCAAAAATGACATTTCTCCACGACTAAATAATAACGCACAAATTATTTTTACATATTCAGCTGCATAATGATATACATTTTTCACACCAGTGAATAATAAAAAGAATTCACTCTCGTTAGCCTATCACATTCTATTATTCTCAGAATTCACGCTAAAATGAATTGAAATGAATAAATCAAATCGTCTCTTTAAAACGTCAAATACCTAAGAAAGCAAATCGCTTCTGACAGCGCGTCGTTTGAAACGTCAAAATAATTATAAAATCATAATTTTACGTATTATAAGAGGAAAAAATGGACAACAGTGGCGATAGTGAATATGTACTCCTTCCGGAATCAATTTCATTTATAAATGTAAGGGTTCCGGTTAAAAATATGAGCTACGTATATATATTTACTCTTTACATTTTTATAAATATGCTCTATAGCCTAGTTTTTTCTTTTTAGTCGTGGAAAAAGTATAGTCTTTTACTTGTGTAGAATGGCTATTATTCACTTGGATGATTCCAAAACTCACTCGCTGCCCTCCCTCGTTTTGGAAACTTCATCCGCGTGAATAATAGCCATCATTCTGCACTCGTTGAAGAATATACTATTATAAGCCTCGTACCTTATTTCGCTCAGGGAAAAGCCACTCGCGAAATAATTTTGGTGCTCGTTCTATAATAATAGTCCTCACCACCTTGGTGTATAATTGGTGTATTTAATTCGCTACACTTGATATTTGTGATTATAAACTATAGGAATAACGGTATTTCATTGCAGCGTGCTTAAATTATAATACTAAGAAGTTCATATGCACCGATTTCCCATCAAAGATCCTCTGGTAAGTAATACTTTCACATTAAAATAATGTATAATGTCAATTAATTTGAATTTTTTTCTTAAATTTGGCTAGTGGTGGAAAATTGTATATGCACCACGGTGGTGGAGACATTTATAAGTCTTGCACCTTATTTCTTATTTTGGTGTTCGGTCAATAATAATAGTCTTCACCACCTTGGTGTACAATATACTATTATTATTTTATAAACCTTTTCACAATAATTATAAAACTGGTTTATTAAAGTTTCTGCTACTGCGCTATATAATATACTTGAGTATTTTTTATATTATTTTCATTAAACCACTATATAACAATTTTATAAAACCTTTTTTGTAATATCAGGTAAACGATAAAGTGAAAAATGGTACACCATATCACAACAATGAAGAAATATTTATACATGTTTTCTAAAACCTATATAATCCTATTTAAAATTGGGCACAGACAAAATATAATCAATATCGCCAATTATTAACAAATAGAACCCATTTTAGTACTTCTGCCTTCACCTATACTCAGTATTGTTGAGTTACGTTGTTTCCAATCAAGAAATTATTATTTCTACTACAAATAAAAATTAATTGATCATTAAATATATATTATATTTCTTACAAGTTGACAAGCATTTTTGAATGTTTGTGAGAAAGTTTCAAACATACAAAAATTAGCTTTGTCAATTTATTCATTTTTTTAGGTTAACTCGCTCCAACCCATTAAAGGCATAACTATTTTGTAGTTCTTAGTTATTTACTAGCTGTAAGTATTGATAGGTATAATATTATTAGTATATCAATTATTTCCAACTCATTATGATCTTCCAGTTCGATGCCACTCTAAATAGTATATTAAGTATTAAGAACAAGGGTTGTTTACCGATCGACAGCAATGTTTGGATGCTTCGCTACGCTCAGCCTCCAATTTTGCTCGAGGAGTATTATTCTTAACGTTCGAGATGCTTACACCATTTTTTGCGCGATCGTATTAAATTTCGAATAAAATAAGTTAAATTTCTTCGAAATGAACGAAATGTTAAAAGTGACAGTTATATTTCTCGATCAGTTTAATAGTAGTTTACTTAATTAGTGCAGAAAGTGATACTTTTCCGCACGCTATTGCAGATGGCCGAACGACGCTTTAGCAAGTTCGGCCAGCAATCGCGTGCGGATAAGTCACTTTATGCACGTGTTAGGTACACTATTTTTCCTACAAGCATGCGGAAAAAACCCCAAAAGTTAACATAAAGAAACATTCCTTATTAAATACATATCAACAAATTAATTATTATTATTTGACATTCATCTGATGAGGCTTACACCGGGGCCATTAAAAAATGATTGAAAAATAAGTTTTTTTCAATTGAAAATTATAGCAGAATTATAATAAATTTATTAATTTTTCAGGCATTTAGTAAGCTACAAGCATACAAATATATATTTTAAATATTTAAATGTCAGTATACTCCCCAAAAACTTGACAAATTTACTTTTCCGCACTAGTACGGAAAAGTGATTCTTTTCGCACTGGAATGAGTGCGGAAAAGTGGACTTTTCCGTACGCTAGTAAAAAAATATAATTTGCATTGCTTTTTTTATTGGTAAACCATTTTACCTATTTAAAGCACGCCTCAGCGTGTTTAAATCGAACTTTAAAAAACGCGCGTGTTTTAAAGTTACCGTGGCAACATCAACAACTTAAGAAACGAAGTCTAAATCTATGGTCTAAATCATGTCTAAATGACAACTTTTTCATTATTGATCTGACAGGCTGGAGTAGTTTGTAACGTCAAAACTTTTATTCAAACAATATTTAACAATGTCAAATTTATAAGTTGATATGGAAAATGCCGTTGGTATTGCTTGAAATATTAATATTTCGATTTTTCAAATCTTGGGAAATGGTTTTTAAATTAATACTTTTGACATTCACAGAACTCAATAAGGTTGAACTTCCATCAAAATACAAACAGTTTATGTTTTTGTCATTTCCATGACAACGCAAGGTATACATCATATACATTATACATTATGATGTACATCACGAGTTCAACCATTTGACATTTAGTTCTTATTTCCATCTAAGATTTCCATTTCTTGTTGTTGTAGTAGTTATAGACCAGTATTTATAATTTCAAAGTGCACCAATAAAAAAAATAGCGTAAAGTATTCGTGGATAACTGGTCTTTAAACCACTTGCGATTTTTCGAGCACAACGGCGAAGCCGGAGTGCTCGAAATAGAGCAAGTGTTTCTTAAGATCCACTTATACTTTAATATACTATTTTATATTGTTCTGTTCGGTTCTGTTCATTAAAAAAATATAAATAAACTTTCTTCCTTTTGTGTAATGAATGAGGTAATATATCATTCAGGACCACTTAAAGGTATGTAGGGCTAAGACGTCGGTAAGTAATTTACTAACCGACGTGTTAGACTTAAAAACCAGTAAACACAACCTACCGTCCTGACAACCGATGCTGTAAATAAACAAAAAAGATCGATCGCGCAAAAATGTCTTTTTTCTATTAATTATTTCTCATCATCAATCATGTTCATGCTATAAAGCTTTCACGCAAACTTTATAAAACACTCAAACAAGAATTCGCTCCACCACAAATGATACCGAACTAAACAGTATTATTAGGGACGAGGGTACATATTAAGATGCCAGATAAAATTGAAAATGCAATGATAGAAATTGACAATACTAACGCCATTGGATAATCATTATCAGTTCATAGTCAGGTGGTTGCATAGCAACGGGCTGTTCGTTAAATATTCACCAATTGAGTTAATTCGAAGGACGCGATAATATGGTTAATGCTCGACGTTGCCGGTTTGGAGGGGATCTATAGCATATTTGGAAATCATTATCACTGCATACTCAACACTTTTTCATAGTTAAACGTGGCAATGTCGAACATTTGCGGCCACATTCCTTTCTCAGCTTCTGATAACTGATAAGTAGTATGTTTTGGAAATCTTTTTGGTCAGGTCTGCTTATAGAATTTTGACATTACAATACTGGGTGATCATTTGAATTTCGACACATGTAATGAGCCCATGATCTAGAGACCGATTAAGATATCAAGACGCGGTTTTGACTAAACGGCTTCAGAAATTAAAAATTTTTTCACGGAAATGTCAATTTAGTATTTTTCCCCAGACTCCAGAAAAACTTGTGTATTTTGGAGGACTAAAGATCTTTTTGACACTAGGTGCTTACTACACTTTTTCTACGCTCGCAGGAAAAAAAAAACATATTTATATGTTATTATAATTATAATCACAAAACAAAAGACAATGACTGATGTGTTGGGTAAGGTACCTACACCTTTTATATAATTCTACAAATTTTTAATACAAACTTCTTTCGTAATAAAAACAAAATCGTAAATTTCAGCTTGGACTGAAAAATCGACAAATTTCCTGACAAAAACTATCCGAGATATAATCTTTATTACATTTTCTATTTTATGTTATATTCTATCTCGTTAAATTAGTTTTCTATTTACATTAATGTTGCTCTACCTACATAGCTGAACAAAAAAAACAGCATCAATTAGAAATAATAAAATAAGGTACTGATAATTGTATAAAGGAACACGTCTCTATCGAAAAAGACAATCTTATAGTGTCTACATATTTGAATAAGTCCAGTGGCGTACGAAAAAGTGAGAATCTTATTCCAGATAATTTATAGCAAAAAATCGCTCATGGTCGTTTGCACAAATAGAAGCATAAGCTTAGAATAGCTATGGCGAGTTTAAAATTTAAGGGTCGCTCAGTTAAAGTTCAGTTGTACCAATGTTTGCTGCTTCTTAGCCAAGTGCTTAATACATTAGTCAACCTCGCCATTTAAGTTGAGTTTTATTTAAGTATTTCTCTATGGTTTCTAGGGACTTTTCGTTTTTGTGGTTTGAAATGGGGTATTAAAAGCTGTTGAAAGTCAATTCCTTGAATATCAAAGCATTTTATTCTTGTTTTTCAAATAAGAAAATTGTTAATAATGGAAAACACGGCAAAATATGCTCAATACAATCTTCTAGCATTTCTACGAGTTGTAGAATAGTTGGCTTGGTCAAGCGAAGCCTTCGCAAAAAGGTTCCCAACTAACATTTTAAGTCGTAAAACCATAAAACTGACTATCTAGTCAACCTTCAAGTCATTTTTACTAGTCGTTGTTACGTTCTAGATACGTCGTTAATACGTAACCACTACCAAAATGGGGAACACATTTGTGGTAACTACAACGTCGTGAAAACGTTGCAGTGACGGACACAAAGACGTAATAATACCGTTACAACGACGTCGTGATAACGTAATAAAGTAGTGATTCTGACAACATATTTTCTATCCTCCTCGGCGATACGTGGAACAACATTTTATTTGGTTTTAAATGAAACTAACTGTTCCTAAATGACTCCACAATATATTTGTAAAAATGTGTAAATTGCAAGTAAATTGACAATTGTTTCGATATAAATATCATCGTCAGAAGACATTTTTACAAATATATTGTGGAGTCATTTAGAAACAGTTAGTTTCATTTAAAACCATATGATGAGTAGATTCCACGAAGTGAGGGTTTATACAGTTAACTCAACATTTTATTTCTTTATCTTTTATAGTTTTGATATAAACTCCCAAACTATGGTGGATTGCTCTACATACTCACAATAATATAATATTGGTAAATAATACACAGTAAAACACGCTCAACTCAGAGGTCCCTTTAGCTTCGAAAACATAAACCGGGCATACTTTACTGATAATATGGCTACTTTTAGCTCTTAATTTATCATTCGCCTCCAAAATAATCAGTTTTTCTATGAAAATGTTAAGAGTAGTGCGGTCTAGAAATTAATTTCAAATCGATAAAATGTATAAAAGGCTTTTTTACATTTAGTTTAGTCATAAAAATGATATATCAACAATGTTCTGAGCTTAAAAGTAGGTCAAAGTATAATTTCGACAATAATTTTGAATTACACAAAATTGAAAGTGATAATCATTATGGCGTCCAAAATAATAACGACCCTTAAGTTAAATTCACTTCATGGTTAATTTATTCGGTGATTGTGACTTTGTAGTTTTTTTGAATATGTCTCATTTAGGTAAAAAAACCAAAAAGTAATTTTTGAAGTAACGATTTCCAACAAAATACCAATAATCTGAACAAAAAGTCACTAACCTATCAGTAATAAACTGTTGAAACATTTACGTCATAAACACAAGCATTGGCAACTTAACAGTGAATCGGCTGTAAAGTAAAATTGGAAACGTAATTTATTATAACCACAGCAATTTTACGTATAAGTGAAAATAACTTATAGGTAATATTTACGTGAAACTAATGGTGATTATTACCGCCAAAATTTCACTTATGAGTAAAAATAATGTATAAGTGATTCTAAGAGGAATGTTTTCGTAAAAATAACTTCGATTGTTACTGTTACGTTATAGGTAATACTCTAAGTAAATCATTCGTATTATTGACCTTATAAATTCACTCTATTGTATGTTCTTACGTTAAAGGTATTATTTTCGTAAAAAACACGGAATTATTACCATGGATAGGTTATAGTTCCTAAGACTAGAGTATTTATGACTTAAATTGTTAGTTGGGTTTTTTCCATCTAATTCTTCATTATAGTTTTTACGGTTGTACTGTCTTCCTGGAAATCCATTTCCTAGAACATCCAATACTCCAAGCAAATCATCCTCCATAAACATCCTCCTTCGAAATTAAAAATACTTAAAATTGAAAGACGGAAAACAAAAACCCGAAAACAAAAAAATCATTGACATATATGTCAATGAAAACACAAGAATGTTAGGTTAGAAATATCCACTTTGAGGATGAGTGGATGGCGATTTTCTAAGCTTGGCTAGGTGCAGCTCAAAATGACCAGATGTTCATGGTGCAAAACAAAACTTTCTCAGAGCGCTACTTAACTTTTAGTCTACTTAAATATCAATTGGTGTAAACGGCCATTATATTAGTATTAAAATAGTAAATCAGTGCCCAGAGAAAATTTGAAAATTCATATTGAGATAGACACTATCAAATGTTCCCCGTGTAGGGTATTTATGAATGTTTTGAAAACAAAATGATACACTGGAAGGAGTAGAAACTTTTTGATTTTTGATATAAACTGCTCCACAAAAATTGAAGAAATTAATAAATTCGGAGATTGTCTTTTAACAAATTACGATGTTTGTACCGTATTGATTTTCCCTTTTATGTAAGTGTTTGTTTGCCCTTCTGTGCATTACGTTTGCAGTTTTAAGCAGCAGAAACAACAGTTTGAGCTTATATACCTTAATAACCTTTTTTTTTAAAGTATTGTTCCCTTCAAGAACAATTACAGTCAAACGCCTCTCCATATCTCTAATAAGGCCGTTAAAGTAGCCTTAATCGATTTATTTCCAAAGTTGGGGTGGAAGCTGACAAAGTTCTTGGAGTGTCCGTAGGGGTGCTTCATAGGAATTCAAATCTCTTTGTAGCTGATTGCAAGTATCTGGCTGGTCGAGCGATTGAAATTGCAAATTCGGCAAATAATTATCTTCCGTATAGCCATTATGTAAGTGGAAGAGAGGAAGCTATAGAATAACAGAAAGATCATGTCTAGAAGAGTAGGCGTTTCGTGATAAGGGAGTATGATTTCTTTCTTGAATATACAGGGTGATTTATTAAGAATGTCCAATCTCTGAACTGTAGATTATAGACCTCAAAATATGATGATTCTGCTCAACATGCCTCATGCAAATATTGCCAGTTTCCGAGATACGGGGTGTTCAAAGTTTAAATTTAAATTTGGATTTTCGCAATAATTTTTTGTTATCACCATTTCTCTTTGAAAATTGGTAATTTCACGTTTTTTGGCATGAGGAATCATAATTTGCACTCTAATTTAACATTGCTAATAAAGGGCGCTAGTTACGTTTGTTTGTGTTAATTAAATCAAAGTAAACTTTTTTTGGGCTAAACTTACAACTAAAATAATAAAAAAATATGAAAAAGCGTTAAATTCTACAAAAAAAGTTACTCCCCTTTGATTCGTGTAACTCAATAGGTTATCGAGTTATTTGCTTCTGAAAAGCTCAATAAATTTTAATTTTTTCATAAAAATTTTTATTATTCCTAAGAAATGTAACAATAACAAATTAGTGAACAAAAATAAAAAACTTCAAAGCAAATGCTCAAAATGCCCACCATTTACTTCAATACACTTCTCTATTGTTTTTAATTACATCCGCGGCTTCTTCTATTTTCCGTCGCAGTTGTGGAAGAGAAGTAATTTTTTCTTTGTAAACTAATGCCTTCATTTGCGACCAAATTGAAAAATCCAAAGGATTGAAATCAGGGCCTCTTGGTGGCCAAGCAAACTCACTTCCACGACCAATCCATCGATGCGAAAACTGTTCGTTTTAGTATTGACGAACTTGTAAAGAATAATGTGGTGGTGCTCCGTCGTGCAAAAACCACATATTTTGTCTTAAAGCGAGAGGTATATCCTCCAGTAATTCGTGTAAATGTTCTTGAAGAAAATCTAAATAAAGAGGTCCATTTAAATTGGTTGGCAGTTCAAAAGGACCTATTAAATACCCACATATTACACCACACCAAATGTTAACCTTAAGCTCGTGCTGAAAATGTGTTTCCCTCATAGCATGTGGATTTTCAGAATCCCACAAATGATTATTTTTATAATTAAATATTCCTCGTCTGGTAAATGTTGCCTCATCAGTAAAAATAAATGTATCCAGAAAATCTGTTTATCTTGCAAAAGATTGGCAAATTGTAGATGCTTAGGTAAATCTTGAGGTGATAAATTCTGAATAGGAGTGTAATGACATGGATGCAATTTTTCCCTCTTCAGTATTCTAAAAATGGATGATTGGCTTATACCTGTTTGCAGACTTAATCGGCGAGTACTGATATCTGGATTCTCCGTAACACAAATTAAAATGTCATCTTCTTCATTGGCAGTGATTTTTTTTGTAGCACCGTGCTCAGTTTTAGAGCGTAAAGACCCCGTTTCACCTAAGCGGTTGTAAAGATTTCGGTACAGTTTGCAATTGGGTTGCCTTAGATTTGGGTATAATTGTGAATATCTTAGAGCCGCAGCTGGACCACTATAATTTGACTTAGCAAACACAAATCATATCGCGCACCTCATTATTGGAAAATCGTTATGCCTAGGCATTATTTGATAAATAACTATTACAATTGTTAATTACTAAATTGTTAATAAATGGTATACTAATGTATTAGGTACTTATTCTTATTATTATCCAATTTTTGCTTCTAAGCAAACAGTCCAATAGCGACACAAGCCTACTTGAAAAGAAAACGAAAAATTGAACCACGGCTTAATAATTCACGAATGTGATTTTGATATTAAGAGATCTTTACGAAAGCGGATCATAAAGTGTATTGAAGTTAATGGTGGGCATTTTGAGCATTTGCTTTGAAGTTTTTTATTTTTGTGTACAAGTTTGTTACTGTGACATATTTAAGGAATAATCAAATTTTTTATGAAAAAATTAAAATTTATTGAATTTTTTAGTAGCAAATAACTCGATAACCGATTGAGTTACACGAATCAAAGAAGAGTAACTTTTTTTAGTAGAATTCAACGCTTTTTAATATTTTTTTATTATTTTAGTTGTAAGTTTAGCCCAAAAAAAGTTTACTTTGATTTAATTAACACAAAAAAGTGTAACTAGCGCTCTCTATAAATTAGCAATGTTAAATTAGAGTGCAAATTATGATTCCTCATGCCAAAAACCGAGAAAAATTACCAATTTTCGAAGAGAAATTGTGATAACATAAAAATTCATTGCGAAAATCAAAATTTAAATTTAAACTTTCAACACCCCGTATCTCGGAAACTAGCAATATTTGCATGAGGCATGTTGAGCAGAATCATCATATTTTGAGGTCTAGAATCTACAGTTCAGAGATTGGACATTCTTAATGAATCACCCTGTATAATTTAATTTATAGTGCTCACTGTTGCTCCTATATGAGATTCTAATATGGAAGATGAATAGGATGAATCTGTATTTTGTAATAGATGGCGCACAATGCGTGAATTTTATTACTTGCCTTGACGGCTATTCAGTAGTATTGGCATTACATACATCAAATTAAGTCCTATGTACAGCGCCGACCAAATCACAAAAGGTATAGTGCCTTCATAACACCTTGAGCGTAAGAATTATACTTGGATACAAAGTGGACATTTATAAAGCATTTAATATATACTTTACACTCCACATCACAGCGATTATAAACGCACTACGAGAAATGTTTAGCCCGTCGTCTGACTGACAAGTACACTGTAATTTCAATCCACTGTAATTTCAATCAGGATAGAGTGATAAAGTTATCGTTGCTAGTGGTTATATTAATTCAATTCACAAAATGGAGAAGTTTGGAAAAACATCTGGTCAATCTGCATAGCAATATTAGGAAATTTGAATGTTACATCAAATATTTGTAGCTCTGTTGATTATACTGAATAAAATATGAAAAAAAATCATGTTCAATTAGCTACCCTAATTAAAACTAATTACAGGTACGACACTGAACGGCAAGTGGCTTATCGTAATCCAATAGTAATTTAGTTGGGAGAGTCTATACCCGCGCGATCCCGCTCCATCTTGTTTGGCGCTTGCAGTACGTAAAAAGAAGTGCGTGGTCCTTTGTCGATATTTTTCTTTTGTGTGTACGCCATTGGTTTAATCACAGAAAGCATCTTTATGTATTTAAGATTTATAAAGATTATTAAAACTTTGCTCTTGATATAATTAAATGCAGATAGAAAGGTGAGATTATTGTTGAGTCATTTGGTTATTTCGGCGCCATTATCTTCTTCACTTATATGATTATAAAAAAACCCACTGCAAAATCATCACCAGAACATTAACGATAAGTGACTTCAAAGAAACGTATAGGCAGTGTCGTTCAAAAAATTTTTATAATATAAAACCAATTTTCTTTTTCCTTTATCCAGCATCTTTTGCTAGGTCTCATTGATGCTCCAACTACTAAGATGTTTTTCAATATTATTGGAACTTTAGTTCTTTGCGTCAGGTTATGTTTGAGTACCGGAGGTCGCGACGCAAAAGATCTGACCGTTACGTTACGTTATGCTACGTTGCTTCGTTATGTGCCTTGCTTGTGTGCGTGTGCTCTCTCCTGAGTCTCTCTCTCGTTCACGAAGCAGCGATTCATATGCTTCGGCCGGGAATCGAACCCGGGCCGCCCGTGTGGATGGCGAGCATTCTACCGCTGAACCACCGATGCTATATTAAAATTCTATGCAAAGCTGGTATTCGCAGTGCTGGTGGTCTACTTGAATTTGTTCGGATACATTTTTACTATTATTTCCATAATTTTTTTGCGCGATTGATCTTTTTTGTTTACTTACAGCATCAGTTGTCAGGACGGTAGGTTGTGTTTACTGGTTTCTAAGTTTAACACGTCGGTAAGTGATTTGTCGAAAAGTAATAAATAGCATAAAAACAATTTCACCAAAATGCAAAATATATTTTAAACTGATCGAGAAGTATAAATGTCACATTCGACATTTCGTTCATTTCGAAGAAATTTAAATTATTTTATTCGGAATTTATTTCAATACGATCGCGCAAATAATGGTATAAGCATCTCGAACGTTAAGGGTGAGTACAACGTTTGCATGTAGATTCCTCTCGTAGAATTGGACAAAATGATATGAGGATCAAGGGGTCTACTTTTCGAAATACAGGGTGTTGAAATTTTGAAAACTTGAATGTTTTTATTCGATAACTTTGAAATGGATCGATAAATTGATTTGACATTTGGCAGGTTGTTTTTAAATGTAAAAGGGTATATTTTGATAGAAATAGTACTTTGTGCAACTAGTGTGGATATGATGGCCATGTCGCACGAGGAAGAAGTTTGAGCACGACGCCGTAGGCGGAGTGCTCAATCGTTCAAGTGTGATATGGACAATCCACACGAGTCGAACAGCATATTTGTTCTACGACCCACTTGAGAAAAAATCTAGAAAATAAAAGTTTCTATAAACTGTAATATAACTTCAAATTGGAGATTTAACAATTCAATTTTATGTTTCCACTAATTTTTTTGTGGTAAACGTACAGTTCTTGAATGTCCAATTTGTATAATGCTACGGTTTCCTTTTTAAATACTTATACGATGCTGTTATAAGTAGATGTTGCCAATCGGATTCCCTCATGAAGGGTACCATACCATTATCTATAATAATGAATATTCTGCTAAATATTTCAAACGTCTACCTGTTGTCGTTATTAATATCAAGCAGAATAATTATTTAAAAATAAAATTAACCATTAAAAAAACTTCTTCACGGGGTATCGAACCCGGGTCTACCGCGTGAGAGTTTGGTTTGCTTACTACTCGACCACCGAGGAATATGCAAATTGTTTATCTATTACGTCAGATGTATTACATAATTTTATAAAATCTGAGGTCCCCTTAAATACCAATTTTATTCTGTTTTAAGTATTTGTTGTTAATTTGTACGGATTATTTCATATAATATTTTGGCATTTTCGCAACTCGTGCGCAAAAGTATAACTTCACGCACTTGTATCATAAATAACTATTGTGCCAATCAACGTAATGATAAGATTTTTATTTTTATTTATAATTAATACTACTGTATATTTTTGTTAAATGAAGTTTCATTCAGAGTAAAATAAATTCTTGTATTAATATGTGAATTTATTTATTTATTCCAAAATTTTTTGCTTAAAACTGTGCACGGGTAGGAGGGATTAAAAGAAACAACCCTGGTGTGGACATATGTGTTTAGTCGGGCGAACTGTTCACGAGCAGCTTGCGAACTTTGTAATTTGGCCTGTTCGAGCCTTAATTGTAACCCACATTGAGAGTATGATAACGGGATCTTAATGGGTGGTTCTATAATATTTCAGTCTAAAAAAAACAGGTGATGATACTGAAGATATTGATGCTGACGTGTTTGACGATTATTTTCAGCAAATGATTGAATGTTTACCAAAAGATACTGTACTGGATAATGCTAGTTACTCCTATGAAATTGGACGTGTGCCAAATATGAAATAATACACCAAAAAGAAATAAAGTATCAAGTGGCTAACAGACTTGATAGCATATTATACACCAAGGCAAGGTAGTGAAGACTATTATTATTTACCGAGCGGAATATGGTACGAGGCTTTCATGTCTCCACCACCATAGGGTATATACAATTTTTCCACTACTAGCCAAATTTGGGAAGAAAATTAAATTTTCCGCTACCTATCAACAAGTTGCCTCACCGAGATCAAGAAAGTCTTACAGTTTCTGAAAGCTTTTCATCCCCACCATAAAATCTAATTTGGAAATAGTAAAGGTGCCTTTAGACCATAGGATTTTCCATTCGATTACATTTGATTTCACATCAGTGACGAACTTAGACCCTTCTAAATATTATCGTTTACATTTGTCTGATTTTCTATTCGACTTGGAAAACGTCAACTGTCATCCATGTCAATAGAAATAGAAAATGTAAGGTTATGATTTTGTTTTCACAAATTTTAAGTTGTTTGCTCTAGGTGTGGACATAATTATAATGCCTTTGAGAAACACAGAAACTGCTGCACTTGCAACTTTAAGTCTTTTGTTATTATTTCAACCGCAAAATGACAAAAATAAACAAGGAAATAGAAAGTTTTGGTGTAGAAAATGGTTATTACGTCGAAGGGAACGTGGTATGTCGATTTTAGTTTTTAGTGAACTTTTGTTGGTAGATCCTATGAGCTTTAAAAACTTTTTTTACAAAAAAAACTATTTTGCAAAACTTGAATGATTTGTGAAATGCAAAATCAGACGGATCAAATCAAATTGAAAATGAAACAGTGTAAACGAATACAAAATACGGTTTTATTCGATTTGTTGAAATCAAATGTAAAAGCAAATTAGAAATCCTATGTTCTAAAGGCACCTTAATAATTGTTATTCAATTTGTAAATATTTGTAACTATTTTTTTCTGTGCCAATAACCAGCGCTGTCGAGGCACGTTAAACTAAAATAAATAAAAAAATTCAGAAAACTAGCTTATTTAAAAAACATAGAACTCTGTAATTCCCAAACCTAGCAGTTCTTCTATGCTTTCTAGCATAGAACTTTGGTACTTATTTCAAAACTATTCTACCTATAATTATTCATAGTATCTACTTTTGCCTAAAAATAGTCTCATGAAATTGCCTGTCTATCTCAGGAATCCATTTGAACATAAATTTAACTGCATCCACTTTTGTTTGAGGCAGTCACATTTTTTTAGCTTCAATAAAAAAAGAGTTTCAGGTTCTGATCTAACGTGTTGTCTTCTACGGAGATTTCGTTGATGTAAACTTACGACTTTGAACACGTTAGATTCTTCTTTATTCTATATTTCAGCTTAAAAAAGCTTCTTGAGAACTGCAAACATACGACTTTTGAAAATGGCACAGTATTGTAGTTCAACTGACTTGAGTAGAATTGAAAATCTATGAAGTCTTTTTTCCTCAGTTGAATATCAGAAAAATGTAAAAATCAGGGTGACGATATTATAATCTTTTCTCAATAATTTAATTTCAAAAGGACCACGTTTACAAATTAAAAGTTGTATAAAATGTCTCATTTTTACACCATTTCAATATCTAAAACAGCATCTCAAAATACTCATCTACGTCGCTGGTATACAAATAAATTCACTCTTATTTGACATATTGATTAATTTCATTACGATGGAACGTGGGATATAAAAAAATTCATAATTGATTATTAGTTTAAACCTCATTACGTTACCATTAATTAAAAATTCCTGAGGAATGCGCAGATGTATTTAATCGAAATAATTAAACGTGCTATTTTTTTCTCTTATTTTTTTGATAACTTATAATACTCGAGGCATAACTTCACTTATATGACGTGCGTGTTTGTTATGTAATTAAATCTACTAAATATCAACAAAATATAATGCTTGAAGAAATCGTTTAATTACTCAATGTGAAAAGTGTTTTCACAAAGCACGTACGTTTTAGTACAAACGGTAGAAAAATACTCCAATACAAACATTTGACGTTTGACGCTTTTGACGGTCAGTATATATAAAAAGAAATGACGGTACATAGACAATAGATAGATTTCTCAAGGCGAATTTACATGGGAATAGCAGCTAAAGCAAGTAACTAAAGCCAGTTACCAAATTTAGCTACTGGCATTGTGTAAACGTCTGATTTAGTACTTGAGCCAGTCACCAATTGAGCGAAAACTTTAGTCAAGTAGATATAAAGTGATTCTATTTACTGGAACAAGTGGGTAGGTACCCCCCCCCTACGTGATTTGTTTACTACAATTCGCACTTAACACGTCTAGACAGGTCTTTTTAGTATAGTAATAGTACACAGCTTGCTCAATTGAAACCCATCTTTGGTCAGGTTAGCCTTGGAAACAATAATTGTAATCATTCACCTGACTTTTCCAACATTAGTAGTGTATGCAAACGTCACACTGATCTGTTTATTTCGTTTATATCTGACAGTGATTTTAAGAATTGTGACTTTGAAATGGCGTTTGTTGTTAACAATCCGTCCAAATGTGACAATGCTCGGCCTCATGTTGCCAACGTAGTGAAAGAAAATCTGCAACGAAAGAAATGGAGGATATTAGAGCATCCACCCTATAGTCCCGATTTATCGCCTTGCGATTTTCACATCTTTGGGGCACTAAAAAAGGCGTTAAAAGGTAACCGTTTCCAGTCGGACGCAGAAGTACAAAACGCTGTGAAAGAATTCTTCCAGCAGCAGCCACAAGAATTCTATAAGCAGGGTATTCATCGGTTGTCGAAACAGTGGGATATGTGCCTCAATTGTAGTGGTAGTTATTTGTAACTGTACTTGTCAATAAATTTTTCCTGGACCAAAGATGGTTTTCAATTGAACAAGCCTCGTAGTTTATTGGTGTATATGGTGTTATTTTACTTAAATACGAGAAAAATGGCTGTACCTCGCTGGAGCGAAGATACCACCCTGAAATTTGTTCAGGAGTACCGCTTTTGTTTACGTTCTATTACTTTACTAATTTCCTCGCATAATGGAACTACTTATACACTTTTTTACGGCTGATCTAAAACGTTTTCGTTCGATGTACGCCATTTTCATTCAGTGACTAAACAAAGCGAGCTAAAATGTCGTGTAGACAAATACTAATTGGTAAGTAACTAAATTTTAGTAACTGGCTTCAGTTGCTTGCTCTAGCTACATCCCCATGTAAATTCGCCTATAGTTTCGAAAGTGGCTAACTCGAGTAAG
This sequence comes from Galerucella pusilla, assembly GCA_910591695.1. Lineage (NCBI taxonomy): Eukaryota > Metazoa > Arthropoda > Insecta > Coleoptera > Chrysomelidae > Galerucella > Galerucella pusilla. Next base: position 73,508 of record CAJUYI010001212.1, read on the forward strand.
AGTAACTTTACAGGGAGCATAAAAACATCAAGTAAATGAATCATAATTTGTGTATAATATTTTTCATCCACAGCTTTCATATAACTGGTACGATTTGACATTATTTTCAGTGCCATAATGACGTATATTACCGCACTAGTGAGGAATCCAGAATCTAGAAAAATATTAATAACAGAATTAAATATTTGAAATAACACTGGAAGCTGCATTTTCAATTTCCGAAAGGAGATTGTCTTCGCTTCTCCTTTTTATAGATTTTTGTTCATTCAACAATTCGATGACATCTAATTTATTTATTTCCACAGCTTTGTTTGTCTTTGCTGCTATGGTCACAAAATGATACACAGTACCTTATGTTTGCAGTCAATATTATTAAAAATACGTTGGATCGAATTTTTTTCTAATCTTATGATTTAGGTACTGTTAATAATACTAATAAACAGTGGTAGATAAAATTTTGTACGTAACACGTGTATAGGAATTATTAACGCACTTATATCCCACTAATTACGTAAATAACTATTCACTCTTCAACTGTATAATGTAATGTAGTGAATGAATGAATGTAATGGCAATTACTTTTAGTTAGAAACTTGGATTTCACAATCAATATTTTGTATTTTTTATGAATTAAAAATTTGAAAATAGTTAAATTTGATTCAGATATAGTTTGTTTCAAAGTATATCGTCCTCGCTTTTGCCAGCAATTATAAAATGAATGGGCCAATTGCAATAAATCATATAGCCAATAGCTGCTGTAGAAGAGATTGCCAGTGGCGGACTTAGAGTTATTTTGAAAAGAATCAAATTCACAAATAATATCTATCTTTTTTTTTTATTTTAGCTTAACGTGCCTCGACAGCGCTGGTCATTGGCACAGAAAAATAAATACAGATAATTAAATAATTATTACAAATTTTAAATTAGATTTTGCGGTATAGGTTAGTAGCTTTCAGGAACTGTAAGACTTTCTTCATTTCGGTAGGGCAGTGGAGCATTTTCTTGAGGTTAGGCCTTAGATTAAATTGTTTATACAGTGTGACCCTTTTTGTTCGGAAGCACCCCTGTAAAATCTGCATTTGTGAACCGATTTCGATTTAATTTTTTTTGTTAGATTCAGTATCAAAAACAGTATTTTGGCACAAATTTTAATAGCTTAACCTTCCATAGCTAACATGATCAATTTTAACAAGAAAGCTAACATCCGTCTCTGAAACCGACTAAAAAAACCTAACTAACAAGTGGAAAAAAACATGACCTTGATTTGTAATACTTTAGGGTAAGGTGTTTAAAAAGAAAAAATGGAAAAATTGTATTTGTTACACGATTTTTAATAAGATTAAAATAACAAACAAATTGGGGTGGAGAAAAAAACACCCCCACTGTAATTTTGATACTGAGTCCACTAGTCCTAGAAAATCAACTACTGATGATGGCCAAGCGCGTACGCAATTTCTTTGGGAATAATCGGGAATTTTCTTAGGAGTCGGTCTCACAGACGCCGTGTTAGCTACGGAAGGTTAATCACTATTTTCAAAGCCCTCTATGTTAATTTTTCTTTGCAAAAAAAGACAAAAATACACTAGGCATTTTTTTTCTCAAACATAACTATTCCACTGGATTCAGAATCATCACAAATGTAAACTAGCAAAATTTTATGGAAACATTTTTATTAACGACAAAGTTATTACAACATGAATTTGGAAAAAGTGGTATTTTCATTTATTTTTTACGTAGAATGTAGACAAATTTTTGAAATGGCAACAGGGTAAACAAAAACTAGGACTCAAACATATTGCACAGTGAAAATCAGAAGCCGATAACTTAACCCGTTCTGGAGTTATAGCTTCTGAAAGTAATGTAAAATTCTGCTTAATATGGATTGTTGACAAAGTAGTCTATGACAATACGGTCATTAAAATTTCTTGCCTGCAATTTTTTCAAAATATCCACGTTTGGTCACTGCTCTAGTCTCAATAAATACTTTTTTTTTAATTTTGTGCACTACAAAGTAGCAAATACGGCGATCTGGATGTCTCCGATTAACTATTTCTATTACTTCTCGTTCACTTCTCTCATTGTAACCACAAAAAAGTACAATTTCAACTTTGTCTTGAATAGTTAAATAGTTAACCTACTGGCTGACATAAATAAAATTTCAAAATCAAAGCCTATTTGCGACTCGTTGATTTCATTTTGTTAATAAATAAAATAATTATTAAGCACAATTTTACATTACTTTCAGAAGCTATAACTCCAGAACGGGTTGAGTTATCGGCTTGGAATTTTTACTGTGCAATATGTTTGAGTCCTTGTTTTTGCTTACCATGTTGCCATTTCCATTACCATTAATTTCAACTTTGTCTTGAATAGTTAAATAGTTGAATATTTGGAACATTTAGTACTTACTATTTCATACAAACGTTACTGACAGACATAAATGAAATTTCAAAATCAAAGCCTACTTGCGACTCGTTGATATCATTTTGTTAATACTTAAATGAAATTATTAAGTACAATTTTACATTACTTTCAGAAGCCATAACTCCTGAAAGGGTTGAGTTATCGGCTTCGAATTTTTACTGTGCAATATGTTTTTGGTTATAGTGTAACCAAAGTCTATATATTCCATGGAATATATAGACTTTGGTGTAACTATGTCAATGTGATAACTCATATTTTTAATCCCTTTGAAGGAAAAAGCCGCCCAATGGCGCGCATAAATTTTTTTTATAAATTGGAATATTGTGAAATAATGCTTTTCAAATGTAATTCAAATTTAATATAGTGGATTAAAATTAAGCTGCATAAGATTTGTAATGAAATTCAAGGTCATCACATTAACATTAGTTACACTATACCATGCTGCCATTTCAAAAATTTTTATACATTCTACGTGGAAAATTAATGAAAATACCACTTTTTCCAAGTTCATGTTGTAATAACTTTGTCGTTAATAAACATTTTCTCACAAAATTCTGGTTGTTTTCTTTTGTGATATTTCTGAATCCAGTGGTATAGTCATATTTGAGAAAAAAAATGCCTAATATACTTTTGTCTTTTTTGGCGAAGAAAAATCAACATAAAGGGCCTTGAAAATAGTAATTAAGCTATGAAAATTTGTGCCAAGATACTGTTTTTAATACTGAATGTAACAAAAAAAAATTAAAACAAAATCGGTTGAAAAATGCGGATTTTACGGTGATGCTTCCAAACAAAATGGGTCACACTGTATATAGTAGAAAGTTGTTTGCAGTCCGTCAGTGTGTGCTTAACGGTCACAATATCGTTACAGCTATGACAAACGGGATGATTTCCTGAAGACATCAGATATCCGTATGTGAGTTTGGTATGACTGATTCGGATTCTTCTGATTATAGTAGCCTCTCTCCGGGTTAAGAAGTTAAGGGAGAGAGGAGAAGTGGATGGATGGGTATCATGAAGTGCTGTCGTGCTATTGCGCCACAGGTGTCGCCAAGAATCTTGTGCAACGTTTTTGAAGTGGATCTTTAGGTCGGTTGCGAGTTGGACAATGTGTGCTGGGTCGTTATTAATGGTAGCTTCTTTCGCGTGGCGGTCCGCAGTTTGTTTCGTTACCATCAATGACGATGTGAGATGGAAGCTTATGAGTTCATGCTTCGTGGAAACTGCACATCCAACACCGGAGTTAGTTTTGGAAGCATCTGTGTAGAGTATTAAATCATAAGATTTTTTTTGTAGTAATTCTAGAAATGCTTTCTTTATAAGTGCAGTGGGAAATTCATGCTTATTATAAATGGTAAGTGAGGTATCGATTATAGGGATATATTTGTCCAAGGTGGAGAAGAAGGTAGAGGGAGCGGGGAGGTCAGAGAAAAGTCAGTATCTTTGAGTAAAGGAGTGAGTAATTTGGGGATAGATTTTATAATTGTTCGAGGGTTAGTAGGGGGATTAGTCGTTGAAATGAAAGGCGAGTGAACAGGATTGAGAGGATTGGAGGATACTGAGGCAGCATATGAGATGAGTAGGGGTAGGGGTAGTCTATCTTTTTGTATGTTTATAATACATCATTTGTTTTTTCATTTAATATGTCAAGACCATTTCCCCAAACTTTTTTCTTTTTCCTCTCAAATGAGAAAGTATTAAATACTGTTAAGTTAAATAAACTTTAACCAGGTCCGCCCTTGCCTTGTCACTCGACCGTTGTTGGGTTTCATTTCTTCTTTCAAGGTCTTATTTAGAGGATTGCCCATGGAATTGCCGGCAAAAGTTAAGACGATATACTTTGTGACAAACTATACTTGAGTATCAAAAACATTCAATTAAATTTAGATTGCATAATACTAATGTGATAATAAAGTTAGGGCAAAGAATTATGCAAGATTGAACTGGCTAAAAACAAAAAGGGAAGAAGATCAACAAACATATAAGAAATTGAAGAAGGAAGCAAATAAATGCTGTATAAACAAAAAAAGACAATGGATTGACATGCAAATGGAAGATTTGGAGAGAAATTGCAGGGACAGTGGAAGACTATTCGGATATATAAAATCACAAAATAAAAGATATAAAGTACCTGCAAAAATAGAAAAAAAAGACTGGACACATTACTTTAAAGAGATGTTCAAAAACAGGGAAGTGGCAGATGAACTGGCAAGGAAAGCAGCAAATTGTGGGAATAATATAAATATTAAAATTCCATTTACAGACTACAATAATATATTTAAGAAGCAAAAAGACAAAGCATGGCAAGAAAAATATATACAAGGAGAAAGCGGAAAATTCTATAAACGGATTCAGTCTAGGGTACGACAAAAACCATGGTTCCATCAAGAACATAACAGATCCTTCATAAGGTCGATTTGTCGAATGCGGAGCAATCATGCAATGTATCCTGAATATAAGAACAAAATTGGTCTAATAAATAATAATAAATGTATTTGTGATGAAATTGCCGATTTACAACACACTTTACTAGGGTGTATTCTGAAAAAGCTAGAAATAGACAAATTATACCAAACTTTATTATGTCATAATATTAAGTTGCCCATAAATTTACAAAATCTACTGACATTGGAGGACAATAGTATCTATAATATATTATATCATTATATCAAAACTAACAAAATAAATATGTAAGTAGCAGTGCTACCCCAAAACAGACTATTGTAAGCCTGGAATGAAAAAATTATACATTAGTTTAAAAAAAATGAAAATGAATAATTTAAAAAAAAAAAAAAAAAAAAAAATTAAAATATATATATAAATGAGAGAAAAAAAAAGGGAAAAAAAAAAATAAATAAATAAAAATAAGACCATTTAAAAATAAAAAGAAAAAACAAAAACTATATCAGGCAAATACTAACGATATCTATCTAACAAAAAATTTTATATGTAAAATTGATAAAACAACCTAAAATATAACTGGCCTGTTGGCTCTGCCAGTGCCAAAAAAAGGAAAAAAAAAAAAAAAAAAAAAAAAAACAGGGAAGAGAATATAGAGGACACAAACGAGAGCCGTGAGGGAGAAGAGGAAGAACCCCCAACATATGAAGAATTCAATGAAATAATTAACCAACTGAAACAAAAAAGAGCCCCAGGTCCTGATCAGATCGTGAACGAATTAATAAAGACTGGAGGAGAAAAATTACTTAAAACAATCTACAAGTTAATAACTGTAATATGGGATGAAGAAGATATGCCAATGGAATGGAGAGAAGGCTGGATAACACCAATACTGAAGAAAGGAGATCCAACAAAATGCCAAAGCTATAGATGTATAACATTGCTCAACACAACTTACAAATTACTCACAACACTTATACGACGAAAGTTAGCAAGATACGCTGAAAGAACAATTGGACAATACCAACATGGATTTCGGGAAAATAGATCGACCACAGATGCAATACACATTGTAACACAGACAATGGAAAAATGCTACGAGCATGGTATGGACTTACATGTTATATTTATAGATTTCAAACAAGCATTTGACAGTGTCTCCCGAAGTAAACTATTACAGGATATGAAAGAGTTGGCAATACCATCAAAGCTGATCAGATTAACAAAAATGTCTATGGAACAATCAAAGGCAAGAGTAATAACAAGAGAAGGAGTCACGGAAGAAATCTCGATTGAAACAGGAGTAAGACAAGGAGACGCCCTATCCACCACACTCTTCAACATTGCTTTAGACGGAGCAGTAAGGCAGACTGAAATAAGTCGAACAATTGCGCAAGCTTCGACGCAGGTAGTAGCATATGCCGATGATATAGCGTTAATGGCAACAGACAAGAGAAGCATGGAAAACGCATTGTTAACTCTCATCAGAGAAGCAGGGAAAAGAGGATTGCAAATTAACGAAGAGAAGACAAAATATCTCATATGCTCAAGAAAAGAGAAACCGAACATAAAAGAGATAAGAATAGGGGAATATTGTTTCGAAAAAGTATCAGTCTTCAAATACCTAGGGGTAATTATTACCAGCAATAACAATAGAAGCGAGGAAATAACCCAGCGAATATTGATGGGCAATAAGATGTTTTGGAAGTACAAAAAAATACTTAAAGATGGAAATTTGAGTAAACAAACAAGGCTGAAAGTATACAAAGCGTCAATACGCCCAATTGTAACATATGCAGCGGAAGCCATGTGCCTTACAGCCAAGGACATAGAAAAACTAAAAATATTCGAAAGGAAAATCATACGAAGAATCAACGGCCCCAAAAAAATAGACAACGATCAGTACAGGAGCCTATACAATAATGAGATTGAAGATATTCTAGAAGGAGAAGATATCGTTAATGTAATTAAAGCCCAAAGACTAAGGTGGTGGGGACACATTCACCGCAGACAACCAGAGGAGCTAATAAGAAAAATCACTACATGGACACCACAAACAACAAGACCAAGGGGAAGGCCAAAAGAAAAATGGGGGAATCAAATAATCGAAGACATTAGAACTCTTGATATTAGAAACTGGAATAAACTGTGCCAAGACAGAAAGAAGTGGAGAGAAATTGTAGACAAGGCAAAAAAAAACAGAAAACTATGAAGAAGAAGAGATCTCAGATAACAAGGCGGAGTGATTCACCGCAATAAAGGAATCTAAGAGCTTCAAGATGGAGCGCTAATCATTTCTACGGAAATGTAAAGGCTAATATATATATATATATAATACTAATTAAGGAACCACAAATTAAATAACATTTTATGCAAATACTTGGTACAAAACTAGCTCAAGAGACATTTTGTAAAATCTTAACGTTCAATAAAAATTAACCGTGATGTAGATTAAAAAAAAATCATGAAAATCAGAAGGATAACGTATGTCAAGTTGCAGATCTTTATACATTCTTTTTTTAATGGAAAATCGGCTTCCTTCAATTTTCCTTTCATTTTCCGAGTCTTATAGTAGGTACTAAATCTCTCTAGGGAGCTTTTGACTCTGCCCATCCAACAAATTTTGAGGATTCTCTATTACAAATTAACACAACTAGTACAATTATTATTATTTATCAACAGCGTAATCAGAAGACTATTAGGAAACCTGCAAACTCGTGATTAAACGTAATTAAAATTTGTTAGAAACTAAGGCCGGCGACACATTTGCGGTTGCAGTTGCGGTTGCAACCGCGCGGTTACAACCGCTGTTCTGTAAAATACATGGTTGTTTATGAAATGGTGCCACACTAGCGGCCAAGCGGGAGCAACCGCCTTTGCAACCACATCTTGCCGCGGTCGCGCGGCTATCCGTCTGAAATGCAACATGTTGTTACTTGCCTGACTGTTCACATTAACCGCGCGGCCACAAACCTAGCCAGTCGAGTTTTGAACATGGACGTCTTCGATACCAAAAAATGTATTGTTCTGGTGCAAAGTAAGACGTGCTTGTGGGATGTTACCGACAAGGCATACAAAGATCGCGACAAAAAAAATTACTGCTTGGCAGAAGATTTTAGAAGAAATGTGTCCTAACCACAATTCGTGAAGTCCGGAAGAGAGAAGAGCAAAGGATAAGAAAAATTCATAACTTAAATAGGTACTTTATAAACTACAAAAAATGATTTATTCACTTTTTACAAGTTGTATATTAAACAACCACTATATATTTGTTTACATCATATCAGTTTGCCAACTTAAACTGCCTTCAGGCGATACGAAGTAATCAGTAAAAAGATTTCTGACATGTTGTCTTCGTAGTTGTTGACCCCCAGTCCCGTGTACATCTGTATCATCTAAGCAGCACGTTAGCGTGTCTTCAAATTTGTAACCATCCCTTCTTCTAACAAAATTGTGCAAGATGCAAGCTGCTTTTACTACCATCACTGCAAAATCTGCTTGCACTAATATGCTACTATAAGCGTTTTCGATTATTTACTTTTGGCTGCTAATAGCAGCTCGTAGTGACTGAATTCCGTTCGTTTATTACCGGGCTTGACGCCTAGTCCTACCTTCCCCTTGCCCCTCAAGCACATACCGAAAAGTATGAGCTTCAAGCCACAGACATTAAATATTTGATGTTTGTCCGGTTTGACGTCTATTTAAAGGTTAAGATTGTGCCGATTACGATTTAATACGATTTAAACCTTACTTAAAATATCTAAATATGCAAAATTTTATTATCAAAAACATTGACATTGACATTGACATTGAAAACTGTTCTTCTAACAACACAGGAAATTCATTGGCATTGGCACATGTCAGGTGGTTTTGAGGATCCTAAAAAATCGTGTTCGATTTGCTCAAAAGTCGTGACGACTGAGGCGTCACGCACAAGTGCTTGAAGCCCAAATAAACGAAAGCAACATATGGAACACACGCCACTTATTGTCCAGAATTCCAAAGGCACATTCCACGAACCTTCTAGCTTTTGTTAACCTATAATTAATAATTCGCTTGTTATCTGTTGGGTTACGCCTTGAATGAGGCCTTAATAAATTGTCATGCCAGAGCAAAAGCTTTGTCGCCCACCAGGACATAGGGGTAAACACGATCACCCAAATTTGGAAGAACCTCCTTTTTCGCTTCGATTTCTTAATTTGAGCATAAATTATAGCAACCGTTTCTACCAAATCCATGTTGATTATTGAACTGACGGACTCGGTATGACAAGGTGTATGCTTGTATGTGTGAACGTTATAGCGGTTGTGACCGCGCGGTTGCAACCGCAGCCGCAACCACAAATGTGTCGCCGGCCTAAACCAAATAAATTCTTTGAAATAAAAGAAACACAAGGGATAGTATATTATACTCCAAGGTGGAGGATACTATTATTATGTACCGAGCACCAAGATTATTTAGTGAGGGGACTTTTTTATTAATTTCCCAATCCTGTATTTTAGTGTTGTATTGAAATGGTATTGTATGGCACTATATTATTTCTTAAGCATCTAATTGCCGATGATCAAGACGAAATTCTAGATATTTTCAAGGTTTGTATGATTATCAATGATTTACAGATTCGTCATTGAGAACAAAGATTATTCCAAGATTCTTCTAGTGCCTGTACAAAGATTAGGCTAGCGATTAATTCTTCGGCTACGCGTTAAACAAAAAAAAAGTCTAGCAAAAGCCAGATAAAGTTGCGCTCGCGCATTCTGAACATTTGTCGGATTATTCATGAAAAATGGATATTGACAGAAAATAACTTAAGTGAACAAAAAACTTGAATTTAGAGAATTTAACAATAAATTAAATGAAAACTACAAAGTTATCAATAATTTTATTCCATTTGTTTTTTTTAATTACGTTTATGAATAGATTTCGTGACGTGAGGAATTCCACAATAAAAATGGTGAGGTTATTACTGATTTACCAGATAATAAATACAATAAAAATGAAATAAAATAATGTTTTAATGATGACCGTGACATTATGAAGAAATCAAATCCATAAGTACTAGTTGTGGATTATCCCTCATCCACTACTACTACTGAGTTCTTAGATCAATCTTTTTATTGAAGTGGTACTAGGTACTGTTAAATAATTATTTATCTTTCAGTTAGGACCACAATGATTGAATCGTTTATTCGTTACGTGATAATTCTAAAAGCATACAGAAATAAAATAATGTTAAATTTATCGTTATTATACTCACTTCTTTGGTACATATTTTAAATGATATCTCGAATAGAGGTTGTATTTGAAGTTTCTGTATTTGTTACTCGTTTATGAGCGCAACACTTTTTCTGTAATGACTCGAACTGTTCACCTTTTTTCTCTGTTTGACAAATGCTTCATATACTGATTTTTAAAACAGCAGAACACGCTAAAATAATACAAATTTTTTTGCATAGCTCAACTTGGCTGTTTAAATATCCGACATGATGGTAATTCTTTGCCTTTTCTATCGATATTGAACACTCTCTTATAACGTGAATTTCCGGTTAAGAGATACTTCAGGCTTTTTCCAAGCTTTTGGAAGGTTTGGCTCTTGGCCCGCACACTCCTATCCCAGTTCTTTTTATTCGCCTATCAGTCGTGTGTACGGTCAATTCTATAAGAAGTTTTCGCTATTGAGAATGTTTTAATCTAAACATTTTCAACATTAGAATTCGAATTTAAATAGGTATGGTGTCCAATTAAGAGTTGCCCGTTAATATTTCAAAGCTTAGTATGAATTCGGAATACTAGAATGGAGTTGGCAAATTTTCTAATTTTTTTAATCATGCGTGACCTATAATTTAACATTGTATATAAATTAAATGTTATTCTCTCCAAGTCTGGTAATGGTATATTTGGATCCCATTCCGTATAAACTAATAAATTGCTTACTTACTGTTACATTTCCAGGCCTCGATACAAAGTAATATGTAAAAATTTGTTACGTAACGAAACGAATGCCTACCTTATTTCCAATTCCGACACACAGCGATGCCGATATTAAATTTGAACGCTAATCGGCCCATAACATGTGGGTTAAGGAGTAAAATATGAGTTGAAAAAGACGTGCTTAATACTAAATAAGGTACCAATAGCAATAAAACTTATCTTACAAACACCTGTCTTAGGTGCCATAAACGTTATTTAACACGTTAACACTCCTACTTACCTTTTACAATTTGTCGGTATATATTATTTCGTTGAATATTCAGATCAAAAGATCTTAATAGACCAGTTGTCAGGGAGTTTCTTAAAAATATGACTTTGCTAGCTGTCATCATCGGACTGGACATTTCTTAGCTTTAAAAATTAAAAGACGAATATACAGGATGAGTCATACTTCTACATTATATAGATACTTCTATGAGCAATATCAAATGACCTTCCATTGTTTACTATTATACAAAATGGATTATGAATGTTGACTTGTAATCTACCTACTGCTTGAATTATTGCCGGAAATTTTTTGATCACAAGGATTTTTTTGGAAAAATTATTTTAAAGGAAAACTATATAGAAGTTTGTGTGTGAAAAAGGTGGGAAATTCAACTTCATCAATATCAAAAAGTCTAATTTTCTTATGGCCGTTTGCACCAATAGAAGCATAAGCTTAGATTAGCTATGGCGAGTTTAAAATTTAAGGGTCGCTTTGTTAAAGTTCAGATGCACCAATGTTTTTGCTCTGCTTCTCAGCTAAGTGTTTAATACATTTGTCAACCTCGCTATTTAAGTTGAGTTTCATTTATTTCTTTATGGTTTCTAGTGACTTCTCGTTTTTGTGGTTTGAAATAATGTATTAAAAGCTAAAAGTCAATTCTTCGAAAATCAAAGGATTTTATTCTTGTTTCTTGAATAAGAAAATAGTTTATAATGGAAAGCACAGTAAAAAATAAAAAAATCAGATCGGCAAATTATACAGTTCGGGAAGAAGAATTGCTAATATCCTTAGCTGCAAAATACAAAGAGGTTATTGGAAATAAGAAAGCTGAAGGCCTGTCTGGGCTTACAAATTTTCCGGATGCTCCAAAGAATCTTCTAACATTTCTACGAGCTGTAAAACAGTTGGCTTGGTCAAGCGAAACCATTGAAAAAAGGTTTTTTCATCCAATTCTTCATAAAAGTTTTCACGGTTGTACCGTCTTCTTGTAAATCCATTTCGGTGCACGCGAATTCCCGTCAGGTTCCTTAATGACCAATATAATACACTTGAGTTCCCTCCCGTCCGACATTTGCAGGTATCCTAATCCCGCACTCGAATTGCCGTCCAGTTTATTTAATCTGTTCTGAATAGTTTACCCTGGCGGTGTTAGGTTAGGTGTCTTATTATTCCTGAAATAAATGTACAAATACCTTTACCATTTAATTTATTTTATATTTAGTTACTCTCCTTAATTTTGTGTTTATCTTGTTGCGCGCAATTCGGCTCCTAATTTTGGTGTTCTTACTTACTATAAACACCTTTGAAACAGGTCAGTTCTCACCCTGACAGGAACTCGAGTACCAGCTCAACGTACCCTAATTATGACACAGGTAGAGTGGTTATCCTGACGGGAATTCGCGTGCGTCCATCCGTTTTCAAGAATATCCAATACTTCCAGATCATCCTCTATAAACATCTTTCTTTAAAAACACACTTGAAATTGGAAGTCGGAAAACGAAAGCCCGAAAACAGAAAAATCATTGACATTTATGTCAATGAAAACACAAGAATGTTAGGCTAGAAATCCCCACTTTGACGATAAGTGGAGAATAAGCGAAGGATTTCCTAAGCTTAGCTAGGTGCAGCTTGAAATGACCAATTGCTCATGGTGCAAAACAAAACTTTCTCAAAGCGCCACTCAACTTTAAGTCTACTTGAATATCAATTGGTGGAAACGCTCATTACTAGTTTCAGAGAAATGTCAATATTGACTACAAATGGAAGTGGATATAATCGTATTGCGGAAGATGATAGATTGGATTAGATTATAATTGGAGTGGCTCTATCCCACTCCGACCTTTGTAGATATATTGTGGGCCTCCCTATATCAAGAGCTCGATATCTAGCTTTATTTTTTTTATTAGACTCATTAGCCTGGATACCGCCTCCCTCGCTTAGCTCTCTGTCCTCGGCTTTTCTTCTCCGAGTATGTGAAATCGCACCCTTGCTATGCCTTCGCACTCACAGAGTATATGCTCCACGGTTTCGTTTTCTTCCTGGCTGTAATCTGCTATGCCAATTGTGTGCAATTGTTTCCTCAGCCTATATACAACGTCCAGTCAGCATACCCACCATTATCCTCGACTTTGACATAGTAGGTTGTATGACAGTTTGGCCGGAGTGCTTT